>JASVEL010009769.1:0-218028 GCA_032618575.1 Nicotiana noctiflora
TTGCCGCCGTCAGAGGCCGGGGCCGAGGTAGAGGACGAGGACACGCCCGAGGTGCAGCCACAGCACCCGCGCGCGCTGCCGCTAAGGTGCCACAGGTAGACCAGGTTGGAGCGCAGGCACCTGGTACACCGACTATAGCTGCCACTACTCCAGCACTCCAGGAGACCCTGGCCCAGTTTATGAGTATGTATTCCACTTTAGCTCAGGCAGAACTGCTTCCTCTCGTCGCTGCTACATCCCAGGCCGGGGGATGGGCCCAGACTCCCGCAGCCGTTACACCTAAGCAGCGTGTGCCAGTGGGACAGGTTCCATAGATTTTGGTTATGCCTCCTGCCGCCCCAGCACAGCCCGGAGGTGAGCCAGCTGCCTCTGAGGACGAGTAGCGTAGATTGGAGAGGTTCAAGAAATATGACCCTCCAGTGTTCAGTGGGTTGGCTTCAGATGATGCATTGGGTTTTCTGGAGGAGTGTCATCGTATTCTTCGTACTATGGGGATTGTGGAGACCAGCGGGGTTTCCTTCACTGCTTTTCAGTTTCGCGGGGCCGCTTATGATTGGTGGCGCACGTATGAGTTGGATAGTCCAGATGAGTCTGCTTCATTGACCTGGACGCAGTTTTCTGATATGTTTTTGAGGGAGTTTGTTCCCCAGAGCCTTAGGGATTCTTGGCGATCGGAGTTTGAGCGGTTGCGTCAGGGCTCCATGACAGTATCAGAGTATGCTATTAGTTTCACCCGTCTAGCCAGGCATGCACCGGCCTTGGTAGCCACAGTCGGAGAGAGAGTGCAGAGAATTATTGAGGGCCTTATTCCCCCGATCCGGTCCAGCATGGCTAGGGAATTGGAGACAGATATACCGTATCAGCAGGCGGTGAGCATTGCCAGGAGGATCGAGAGTATGCTCCCTAGAGAGCAAGGAGAGAGGGAGGCCAAGAGGTCTCGTGAGTCGGGCCATTTCTCTGGTGCCCGCACTTCAGCAGCCGGTCGTTTTGGCAGGGGTTATTTCGGTTGTCCAGTTCATTCAGCATTGCCAACAGCCGGTAGTACTCCAGCTCTTCTAGCACCTCAGGAGCCTTATTATGCTCCCCCAATTTCTAGTGCACCTCCTGCGCGGGGTACTTCCAGGGGTCAGACTAGTGGGGGTGAGGCCGGTCAGTCACAGCCACCGCGTCCTCCCAGAGCTTGCTTTGAGTGCGGGGATACTCGCCATCTGGTTAGGGAGTGCCCCAGGCGTAGGAGGGGAGCACCTCATCAGTCTTCGCAGCCTCAGCGTAGTTCTCAGGGCCAGCAGGCTATCATTCCAGCTCCAGCTGCCACTCCACCTGCCCAGCCAGCCAGGGGCGGGGGTCAGGGTTCTAGAGGCCGCCCTCGAGAGGGGGGACAGGCCAGATTCTATGCTATTCCGGATCGCGCTGCGGCTGTTGCATCTGATTCTGTTATCACAGGTATTATTCTGGTTAGTCACAGGGAGGCATCGGTTCTATTCGACCCTGGTTCCACTTTTTCATATGTGTCTTCTTACTTTGCTTCTCATCTGGGTATGCCTCGGGATTCTTTGAGTGCCCCCATTTATGTTTCCACTCCGGTGGGTGATTCTTTGGTTGTGGACCGTGTATATCGGTCGTGTTTGGTTACCATTTGTGATTTTGAGACCATAGCGGATCTATTGTTGCTCGGGATGGTCGATTTTGATATTATTCTGGGCATGGACTGGTTGTCGCCCCATTATGCTATTCTTGATTGTCACGCCAAGACCGTGACGCTGGCTATGCCATGCATTCCACGTATTGAGTGGAGTGGTACTCTAGATCACACCCCTAGCCGTGTTATTTCCTTTCTCAGAGCTCAGCGTACGGTTGAGAAGGGGTGTGTAGCTTATCTAGCCTATGTGTGGGACGTCAGTGTTGACACTCCCTCTATTGATTCTGTTCATGTGGTACGTGACTTTGCTGATGTATTCCAGCTGATCTTCCGGGCATGCTGCCCGACAGAGATATTGACTTTGCTATTGACTTGTTGCCGGGCACTCAGCCCATTTCTATTCCACCGTACCGTATGGCTCCTCCCGAGTTGAAGGAGTTGAAGGATCAGTTACAGGAGTTATTGGGTAAGGGTTTCATTCGACCTAGTGTTTCGCCTTGGGGTGCTCATGTGTTGTTTGTGAAGAAAAAGGACGGTTCTATGCGTATGTGTATTGACTATCGTCAGCTGAACAAGGTTACAATGAAGAACCGGTACCCTTTGCCCCGTATTGATGATTTATTTGACCAACTACATGGTGCACAGGTGTTTACTAAGATTGATTTGCGCTCTGGGTATCACCAGCTGAAGATATCGGGAGCCAGATATCCCGAAGACGGCCTTCAGGACTCGGTATGGTCACTATGAGTTCCTCGTGATGTCTTTTGGGCTGACTAATGCCCCAGCAGCCTTTATGCATTTGATGCACAGTGTGTTCAGGCCTTATCCGGACTCGTTCGTGATTGTCTTCATTGATGATATTCTAGTATATTCCCGGAGCCGGGAAGAGCACGAGTAGCATTTGAGGATAGTGCTTCAGATTTTGAGGGAGAAGCAGCTTTATGCCAAGTTCTCTAAATATGAATTTTGGTTGAGTTCAGTGGCATTTTTGGGCCACGTGGTGTCGAGTGATGGTATTCGAGTAGATCCGAGGAAGGTGGAGGCCGTGCAGAGTTGGCCCAGACCCTCCTCCGCTACTGAGATTCGCAGCTTCCTTGGTTTGGCGGGCTATTACCGTCGTTTTGTAGAGGGGTTCTCTTCGATTGCAGCACCTATGACTAGATTGACCCAAAAGGGTGCCCCTTTTCAGTGGACAGACGAGTGCGAGGCGAGCTTTCAGAAGCTCAAGACAACTTTGACTTCGGCCCCTATATTGATGTTGCCTACAGGTTCGGGGTCCTATACTGTATATTGTGATGCCTCACGAGTTGGACTCGGTGCGGTATTGATGCAGGACGGTAGGGTGATTGCCTACGCGTCGAGACAGCTGAAGGTGCATGAGAAGAATTACCCCTGTTCATGATTTGGAGCTAGCTGCCATTGTTCACGCCTTGAATATATGGGGTTCCTTGTGAGAACTACACTGATCACTGGAGCTTGCAGCAATCGCTTAAGCAGAAGGACCTGAATATGCGTCAGAGGAGATGGTTGGAGCTACTGAAGGACCATGATATTACTGTTCTCTATCATCCGGACAAGGCTAATGTGGTTGCCGATGCTTTGAGTTGTCGGGCAGAGAGTTTGGGGAGTTTGGCGTATCTACTAGCTTCGGAGAGGCCTATGGTGATGGATGTTCAGGATTTAGCCAGGCAGTTTGTTAGACTGGATCTTTCGGAGCCCATCCGGGTTCTGGCCTGTGTGGTTTCTCGGTCTTCTCTATTTGACCGCATTAGGGACCGTCAGTTCGACGACCCTCATTTGCTTGTCCTTCAGGATAGAGTTCGGCGTGGTGATGCTCGAGATGTTACCATCAGGGATGATGGACTCATGAGGATGCAGGGGCGTATCTGTGTGCCCAGTGTAGATGATCTTCGAGAGCTGATTTTGTAAGATCATTTTAGTTTCCTCTAGCTTTAGAAATATATACCAACAAGTTAATCTTTTGCAGTGTTATAATCTGATCAATTCGATTCCCCATAATGTTCCAATAGCTAGATCCTGTAATCTATTCGAACTCTTCAAAAATGTTATCGGGTGCATGTAGTTCACTGTAGCTCGCAGAAGTCCCACATCGAAAATGAGAGGGGGAGTCCTGGGCTATACTAGTTGGGCTTGGACCTACATGTGTAGACGCATTTTGGGGGTAACTTAGTTCCCTGAAAATAAATCTGTGTGGGCTAGGCCCAAAGCGGACAATATCTACACAGTGTTGGGCCCGGCAGATAGAGGCGCTCAGTTTACATCGCGGTTCTGGAGAGCCGTGCAGCAGGAGTTAGTCACTCGAGTGGAGTTGAGAACAACATTCCAACCCAAGACGGACGGACAATCCAAGCGCACTATTCACATTTTGGAGGATATGCTCCGTGCGTGCGTGATTGAGTTTGAAGGGTCATGGTACCATTTCCTGCCACTGGCGGAGTTTGCTTATAACAATAGCTATCAGTCTAGCATTCAGAGGTCCCCAGTGGGTTGGTTCCAGCCGGGCAAGGCCAGGTTGCTAGGTACTGAGATGGTCTAGGATGCAATGGACAAGGTCAAGGTCATTTAGGATAGACTTCGTGCAGCCCAGTCCAGAGAGAAGAGTTATGCGGACAAGAAGGTTCGCGATGTGACATTTATGGTTGGCGAGCGGGTTCTACTTCGGGTCTCTCCCATGAAGGGCGTCATGAGGTTTAGGAAGAAAGGGAAGCTGAGTCCGAGATTCATTGGCCCTTTTGAGATTTTAAGGCGTGTTGGGGAGGTTTCTTATGAGCTGGCTTTACCTTCCAGCCTAGCCGAAGTCTATCCAGTATTTCATGTCTGTATGCTCTGGAGATACCATGGTGACCCGACGCAAGTGTTGGATTTCAGTTCAGTTCAGCTGGACGAGGATCTATCCTATGTTGAGGAGCCAGTAGCCAATCTGGACAGGCAGATCAGAAAGTTGAGGTCCAGTGGCGGGGCCAGCCGGTCGAGGAGGCGACTTGGGAGACCGAGCAGGATATGCGCAGCCAGTACCCTCATCTTTTCACTACTCCAGGTATGTTTTCTATGCTCGTTCTAGGACGAACGAATCTTTTAAGTGTGGAAAGATGTAACGACCCGGCCGGTCGTTTTAAAAAATTACGCCCCAATCCCCAATTTAACTGTTCCCCTAAGTTCATTTCTGCTATTGTGGTTTGCCGGGAGAGTCGGTTCTGAAATTTGGAGCATTTTGGGACACTTAGTCCCTAAATGAAAGCTTTAAGGTTAGAAAATGGTCCGTAACCGGAACAGTATTAAGACGATCTCGGAACGGAAATCCGATGGTTCCATTAGCTCCGTTAGGTGATTTCAGGGTTGGGAGCGCGTCCGAAATGTATTTTGGAGGTCCGTAGCTCAATTAGGCTTGAAATGCCGAAGTTTGAAATTTTGGCGTATCCGAACGATAGGTGAGATTTTGATCCGGGGGTCGGAATGAAATTCCGACAATTTCTGTAGTTTCGTTATGTGATTTTGGATAAGTCCGCAAATTTTCAGGTCATTCGAACGTCGTTTGGTCGGGTTTTAGATCGAATGTGCAATTCGGAAAGTTTTAAGAAATTTAGGCTTGAATTCGATGTGAATTATGGGTTTTGATGTTGTTAGACGTGTTTTTATGATTGGAATGAGTTCGTATCGTGTTTTGGAGTATGTTGGTGGTTTTCGTTGTGGTCCCGGGAGCCTCGGGATGAATTCGGGGGTCCAAACGGACTAATTTGTGCCAAAGGGCACTGCTGTTCTGCTGCAATAATTGCAGAGAAATTTTGCTCTCCACGATCGGGGAGATGGCCATGCAATCGCGTAAGGGAGAAATCCTGAGCTCTGCGATCGCGAAGTAAAGCGTGCGATCGCGTAAGTCTGGGAGAGTAAGCATCGCGATCGCGTGAGGTAGTATGCGATCGCGTAGGGTAGTTTGGGGAGCCGGACGAGTTTGTTCTTCGCGATCGCGTTCCTGTTATTGCGATCGCGTAGGGTCGCTGAGTTGTTCACTGCGACCGCGTCCAGGACCACACGATCGCGTAGAGGAAAATTGGGCCGCCCATATTTTGTGCATCGCGATCGCAAGCCCAGTGCTGCGATCGCGTAGAGTAAACTGGCAGTGACTTTAAGTCCAGAACATTTCAGTCGCGGCTTAACACACCAAAACCGCCATTGTTGAGCTCCAAGAGAGGGAATTGAAGGGGAAACGCTGGGATATCATCAGGAAATCAATGGGGGTAAGTTTCTTGACCTTAATTCGTTGGTTTATCATGAAATCCGTGATTATTTCACTGAAAATGGAAGATTAAAGGTGGGTTTGAGCCCTAGACCTAAATTTTAGAAAACCTTTGATTTGAATGGGCAAACGGAGTCCGATTTTGATAAATTTTATATGCACGGACTCGTATTGAGATAAGGAACCCGAATATATAATTTTCGTGATTTTTCGATAAGCGTACCGAAAGTCGGGTTTTGGCAACTTGTGGGTTTTGGTGTATTTTGAGTTATTTTGATTGGGTAATGCCCAATTGGCCTATTTTGATGTGATTCTATTGATTTTTATCAGATTCTACACTTGTGGAGGCCGACATTCGCGGCAAGAGAGTTATTTCATAGCGGTTTTGTACCGGAGTCGAGGTAAGTGGCTTGTCTAACCTCGTGTGGGGGACTTTCACCCCTAGGATATTATGTGATACTTTAAATGCCTTGTACGCGAGGTGACGTGCGTGTACATGCGCTGGTTGTTGAACACATACTTTACTTAAAATGCTCGATGAGTTTTATTCCTTCTTTTAGCTGTTAATTCGATATTCTTACCCGGTACTAGTTAGAAAAGCATGATTAGGTAGTATTTAACTGTCTAGTTGCCTAATTGTCTTACTTGAGCTTCTTGATAATTATTGGCACTGTTTATCGGTGAAGTTATAGTTAAGCATATTATATTCTCTCTGTGTATTCCTTTACTTGCTGTGTTTGTGGATTGCGGGTTCAATTCCCGGAGATCCCAGGGCTGTGGGTTCGATTCCCAGAGACCCGGAGTGATAATGTTGTGGACTGCGGGTTCGATTCCCCGAGATCCCGAGATTTATTGAAATGTGGACCGCGGGTTCGATTCCCGGAGATCCTGAGTTGTTGGTAGGGACTGAGGGTTCGATTCCCGAGATCCTGAGTTATTGGTAGGGACTGCGGGTTCGATTTCCGAAGATCCTGAGTTATTGATTATTTTTGAGACACGGGCTGCGGGTTCGTTTCCCGGAGACCCAGAGGTACTGTCAATGGGACGGTAGGTTCGATTCCCACAGGTCCTGGACTTGTTAATTGAGTTAATTACTTGTTGTTAGTTTAATTGTAGACGTTTGCAGTAATCAGTTTATTGTTGTTATTTCGGAATTACTATCTTTTAAACCGCTTATTAATGTTATCATCATTATATTATTGTTTCTCTCAGTAGGGCCCTGACCTTCCTCGTCACTACTCCATCGAGGTTAGGCTTGGCACTTACCGAGTACCGCCGTGGTGTACTCATGCTACTCTTCTACACACTTTTGTTGTGCAGATCCAGGTACATCAGGACAGGCTCATCTTAGGTGATTCAGCAGCACATTTAGAGACCTCGAGGTATGATCTGCTACGTCCGCGGATCTGGAGGCTTTCCTTCTATTCTGATAGTATTTGTTGACATATTCTTTTTCGTTGTTAGATACTCTTTACACATAGAGCTACAGTTGTATATTCTCTTTAGTCTCTGTTACCCGTGAGATTCCGGATCTTGGTAGTGTCTATACAGTGTGTTGACGGATGTATGTGCCAAGTGGCACGGATTACATATCTTTTTATGATATTTTTCCGTTGTTTCTTATTTAAGTGTCCATAGCTTGTATATTCCGCAACGTGTTAGGCTTACCCAGTCGTGGGGACTGGGTGCCATCACGACATGTTCACGATTAGTGAACTAGGGTCGTGACAGCGGAGTTGTCCTATACCGTCCTCAGCTCTAGGATCCCAATTTATATTTTCCAAGTAAGGGTAGAACACTCCTTTTATGACCATACTAAATATCAAAGAAATACCATAATGTGTTACTTCATATAGTAATATACCGATAATGTGTTACTTCATATACCAAAGAATGGTATATTAGTCTCTAACTCCCAATCTGTTATGAACTGTTGATTCTTATATCAACAGTTCATGGAGTCCATTGTTATTTTATATAACATCCTTCATCCGTTATTGTAAAAATTTATATAAGTAATAGTAGTATACGCACCACGATAAAAACTCCTGGTATATATTGTGGAAATATATGATAAACGTAGTATTTTTAACAGTAGGATGTAATAAGTAATGACAAGTGGACTATCCACATACTATAAGTTTATCATCATAACATAACTTCCAATATGTGATTAAATTATTGTAGTTGTAGTATTGTGTTAATAGAGGACCAACGAAGTATAACCCCTATATTAATTCATATAATACTAGAACGTATTAAGTACAATGTTATCACGTATCATGGCAAGATATATGTAATGTAATTTGGGACCCTAGTAAAATACGTGCTTTAATCTAGTAAATATTCATAAGACGAGGTCTTATGAATGAGACAATACTTAAGACCTTGTCGTTTAAGTTTATGATAACAATATGTGATATATGTCCCTTTCGCAAATTTAATATATCACATAGCTCTATATTGTAGGTTGAATGAAATATGTGCCTGTAATTTAGTCCTAAACACTAAATTAGTCAAATGGACTTATTTGATTGTCGTATGCCGATGCGTCCTAGTATGTGGTTGTCGTAGGCCGATGCGTCCTACTACAATCGTATTACATTACTCCCAATCTGTTATGACTACAATCATATTCATAGACGGTCAATTACTAAATAACAACCACGATATATAAACGGACGGTCCTATGACTACAATCGTATTAGTCCAATGGACTTATGTGGTTGTCGTAGGCCGATGCGTCCTAGTATATGATTGAAATCATATTCATTCACGGTCAATTACTAAATAACAACCACGATATATAAACGAAAGTTTCTATTACTATAATCGTATTAGTCCAATGGACTTATGTGGTTGTCGTAGGCCGATGCGTCTTACTACAATCGTATTACATTACTCACAATCTGTTATGACTAATACTAGGACGCGTCGGCCTACGACAACCACATAAGTCCATTTGACTAATACGATTGTAGTCATAACATGTTTATAGCCTTACCACAAGTCTCAGTTATATTACTCTATTGTAAAATCTCATGGTTATGCAGTACTTATAATAGATAGATAGGCTATAATACAATATAGAAATTATTAAGTATTATACGTAATTTCTATATATTACATAACATTTGACTCAGTGACGACTTAAATCGTACCAACACTAGACATAGGCCTACGACAGTTTACATGTTGTGGTAGTGAAATACCTATAATACTTAATATTAGGTTGTTAGATTAAATCGAAATACACATGCGTTATGATCCAAAATGCATATTCATACAACGAAGGTCCACTACAACATTGTGCATCTACAGCTACGAATTCTTTGCTACGAATAAAAAAAGTGTGACTATTATCTAGCAATAGCCATAAAAATTGAAATTCCGTGGCTGTTCACAGTTTGGTGAAATTTCTTAGCTACAAAAAGTAAATTAGCAAAGCTAATTCCTACTTTTTGCTATAGTTGGTTAGTATCGTGACAATAACTGCGAAAATAGCTACACATTTACTGCTACAATATAAATTTGTAGCTAATTGTTAGTTTTTGCCACACATTTAATTTATTGTAGCAACAATAAATATTTAGCCACAATAAATTATGTCAAATAAAATATCGAATATATTTGCTTCAAGTTATAAAAGTCGTGGCAATAATTAGCTCAATAGCAACGATGAATATCATGGCAAAAAATAAAATAGCCACGAATTTATATAGCTACAATAAATATTGTAGCTAATTCTAAGTTTTGCTATGCATATAAAGTCATTGTAGCAATTGTAATCTTTTAGCCACGATATATTTGTGTGCACATAGTTCTATAGCTAAAAAAAAAGTCTTGCTACAATTTTCAAAACTAGTAGCAATTGTGGGGACATATGTGCTCAAAAAAAATCTACATGAGACAACTCAACGAAAAATCTATTTTAGAAGCTTATTAAAAAATTTGACACGCAAAGAGCATCTAAAATTATAAAACTTCATAATAGATAATTTCTTAATGGGGTTTTTCCTTATCAAGAGATATAGATACATTTGTATTTATAAAAAGAGGACAAACATTGTACACGCCTTGCAACAATTATAAAACAAAATTACAAAGAGTAGGAAGACAAAGGTTTAATCACTAATTCATTAGTTGGAATGAATGCAAGGGACTTTGGTAGAATTTGTTAGAGTTTATAAATTCAAGTGTGAAATTTATTAAAATTCTTATAATCACATAATTATTCTTAAATCAAGTGTCATGCATCAAGAATCTCTTTCTACAAAGAACTATGCTATGTTTAACAATATTTATTTATTAATTTACTAAAAAATTCGCCATAATTTCCCCTAAAAATCCATTAACACCTATTAGAAAAAAATCATTCAACTCAATCCAACTAAAATTATCAAGTCAACACTATTGAATATTAACTCATATTCAATTAGAGTAATTCATCAATATAATAACGTAATACATAAATTCTTTAAACTAATAAAGAACTAAACACCGTCTCTCAAATAAATAAGTAAAAGTTTAACATTACTTGAGAATAAACAAATATGCATATAAGACTTCTAAATATTTCACAGTAATAAATCTTCATCATCAGTTTCAGGTTCTGATTCGATGTCTTCAATAATATCATAATCCAAGGTAACATTAGTGCTGATAACGTCAAGATCATTTCTTCTCCAGTTCATAAAGTCTTCATCTTCCTCAAATGTACACGAGAACTCTTGAGCATTTTGTTGAAAAGTTTCTTCACTGAGAGCACCACCAGTAAAATAAGTAGAATGACCATTCAAGACAATGGACCAATTGGGATGAAGATTATCCTTGACATGAAAAACTTGTTCTGCTTGAGATGCAAGAACAAATGGTTCATTTGTTGCTAGCTTTCGTTTAGTATTGACACTAACAAAGCCATGTTTATCTATCTTCACTCCTTTTCCAATGTGATCAACATCCCACCAATCACATTTAAATAAAACAATCCGTTTACCTTCAAGATATTGAAGTTCTACTATTTCGGTCAGAGTACCATAATAATTTATATTTTGGCCATTCATTATTCCTCGTACTAAAACACCACTATTTTGCTTCACCCTATTTCCTTCAAGTTGTTTTGTATGAAATCTAAAACTATTTATCTCATACCCTTTGAATCTTTGGACTCCATCAAAAGGACCTCTAGCCAAAGAATACAACTTGCAACTTACTTGTGAATTTTCTTTCTTGCGTATTTGCACAATCTGTATAATAATAAATAAATAAAATAATTATGCCAAAGAAGTATTACAAATAAAAATTAACAATGTAACGAAAACTTACTCGATGGAAAAACCAATTATCGAAGTTCATGTTCCTATTATTCTGCTCGGACTCACTCTCGTACTCACTGTTTTAAATAACCATAACAATTGAGAAAAGGCTAACAAAATCAAGCAACAATGCATAATGGCATAAAAAAACATACCGCAAAAATGGTTGAACTTCTTCACAATTTCTCAAAACATAAAGATGAGCTTGTTTTCGCTCAAGCTCTTCAAGATTTCTGGATGTATCTCCTAATAAAGGACAACCCTTTTGTTCAAAAATTGATAATCTACTGAACGGCTCAACCTGATCACCTTCACAATTTTTGTCCACTGTATTATTCTCTTTCCCACTTCCATGTAAATACCTTGAACAAAATATCAGACTTTCTTCAACAATATATCCTTCTGCAATAGATCTTTCAGGTCGACATCTATTACGAACATAACATTTCAATTTGCGCAAGAACCTACATGATGATAACAATAATAATAATAATAATAATAATAATAATAATAATAATAATTATTATTATTATTATTATTATTATTATTATTATTATTATTATTATTATTATAATAATAGGCAATTAAAATGCTTAGCATGATAAATTAATAAACCACAATAAATTGAAATTATGAAATATAAAAAGATACCGCTCTATTGGGTACATCCACCTGTATTGTACAGGCCCAACAATCTTAGCCTCTCTTGGAAGATGAATGACCAAGTGCACCATAATATCAAAAAATGTTGGTAGGAATATTTTTTCTAATTTGCTCAATGTTATTGGAATTTGAGTTGCAAGCTGATCTAACACATCAACTCTTACTGTTTTCGAACATAACTCTCTAAAGAAAATACTTAGCTCAGTAATAGCAGCATAGACATTGTTCGGCACAACTCCACGTATTGCAAAAGGAAGCAGTTGTTCCAAAAGAATATGAGAATCATGACTCTTTAATCCATAAATTTTATGATCCTTTAACTTTACGCACCGTGATAGATTCGAAGAATAACCATCTGGAACCTTAATATTTTTCAAAAACTTGCATACTTTAGATTTCTCCTCTGGTGATAAAGTATAGCATGCTGCTGGATAATACCATGTTCCATCTCTTTGAGTTGGATGCAAATCTCTTCTTATACCCATTTCCTTCAAATCACGACGCGCATTCAGATTATCTTTTGTTTTTCCTTCCATATCTAATAACGTCCCAATAATATTGTCACACACATTTTTTTCAATGTGCATGACATCTAAATTGTGACGTATTAAACTATTTTTCCAATAAGGAAGTCTGAAAAATATGCTTTTCTTCCTCCAATTATGAGTGACTTTACCCTTTCTGTGCCTTTGTTTCTTCTGGGTCTTACCAAATTTAATGTCTTCCAAGCTAGCAAACTGATTTAAAATATCATCACTAGAGAGAATTTCAGGAGGAGGTCTTCTTTCTACTTCTCCATTAAAGTCGCGTTTATTACCCGCCACTTATGATTAGATGATAAATATCTACGAGTGTCACGACCCGAATTTTTCCCCCAACATCGGGATCGTGATGGCGCCTACTCGTGATAGCTAGGCAAGCCACTTTACTCACACTATCCTGTTTCTAATAATATTTCATACTCAATTTAACAATCAAAACGCACAGAAGTGCAGTATCAGCACAACCGACTGTCACGACCCCGAATCCGGTCGTGATGGCGCCCAGCACATTGCTAAGCCAGCCTGACCAATCAATATCAACCACGGAGCTAGAAGCTCTCTTTAGCCCATTTAAGCATATTAATTCACGAAATAACAGCGATACATATAACGAAAACGGGGAACCAAGTCCCATAATACATCAACTCCCATAGACCGAAGGGTCAAGAGTCAAGAGGCTCTAAAGATAACATAAGTGCAATAGTGTGTACAATGATACTCAGTGCGGAAAGAAATGGCAACACGAATTAAAAAGACAGGAGGAAGGGAAGTTAGGTCATGCGGACGTTGCAGCTACCTCGACTATCCCGCAAAAATGCCTTTGAACGACTACCAGATCAGGACTGCTGAGAGGTACCTGGATCTGCACACAAGGTGCAGGGAGTAAAATGAGTACTGCCAGACTCAGTGGTAATGAACAAGGGTAACACAGCGTAGATAAGAAATCACAATATAGCACTAAGTAAAGCTGTAATCAAATACCCTGTAACAGTTTCAATATCAGCAGTAAATGTACCAACAAGTATCAACAACATAGTATACAACTATCAGGTGTAGCTAAATCAATGCAATGCATGAAATGACCGCTACGGTGCGTAGCCCGATCCAGTTTGGGTACTCGTGCTCACTGTGAGGGTTCAGACTCCGGAGGGGCTCCTACAGCCCAAGCACAATATCATGAATATACGCTGTGGCGCGCAACCCGATCCACTACCAATCAACTAATATGCAAATACAGCCTCGCAGACTCAAAAGTAGTTTTGGGAACTCTTTTATCATTTTTCAGTTGAAAACAGTATGTCAAAGTTCCAGAGATTGGAAAATCATGATAATAGTAATAGCTACGGATCGGTAGTAACTAACATGTCAATATGGTAAGACAATGATAACGATCCTCGCGGGATCCAATAACTGGCTCACGGCCCACAAGTATACTCAACCGCCCAAGAAGGGGGTTCCTCGGCTCAAGAGTGGCCATTATCACAATATATAATTTGCAACCATCCGAGAAGGAAGTTCAACGGCTCCAGAATAGCCTAATATCATAATACAGTATCAACAAGTCGGACTAAGCCATAGTCCCCAATCACAATCGACCCCGCACTCACAAGAGAATACGTGTCTCGCCGCTATACAGCGTCACAAAGTTGTATACCGGTGTTTCGAACCCGCTGGTCATCACCCACATCTATTACTCACCTCAATACGGCGCGACGAATACTCCGCAATGCCCTTGCCACGAGAATCAAGCTCCGCACGCGTAGAATTTGATCAAATACAGTAGAAACACAACAAATTAGGCCAATGGGACGACACCCAATCAAAACAACTCAATTTACATCAAAATTCCCAAAGTTGTCAAAACCCGACTTTCGGTAAGCTTCACGAAAAATTACAAAAGTCACATATTCGGAACTCTCATCTCGATACGAGTCTAGGCATATAAAATTTACCAAAATCGGACTCCATTTGCCCACTCAAATAAGTGTTTTTCTTCAATTTAGGCCTAGGGCTCAAACCCACCTTTAATCTTCCATTTACATAAATTTAACCAATGATTTCATGTTAAAATGATGTAATTAAGCCACAAAACTTACCTCCAACGAAACCCCGATGATTTCCCAGCAATCTCCCGTCAATTTCTTCTCTTGGAACTCAAAAATGGAGGTTTTGAGTATTAAACCCGTGACTGGCCAGTTCTGGTTTTTAATTTCACTGCCAGGCACTTTAACCCTACGTGTTCGCGATGTACCTCACGCGAACGCGATGCCTTGATCCTTTCCTTCATCGCGAACGCGACATGATGTCACATGTCCGCGAAGGCCAACTCCCCAACTCCGGATTTTTACTCTACGCGAACGCGTCCCTGACCACGCGAACGTGATGCTTCGCCTATTCTAGCTACGCGAACGCGACCCTAACCATCGCGAACGCGATGCTTCCCTTCGTTCTCTTACGCGAACGTGTGACTCCCTCTCGCGAACGCGATGACCACGATAACCAGCCTACGCGAACGCGGGCCTTGCCCTCGCGAACGCGAAGGCTTAAAATGTGCCCAGTGATCTGCAGATTCCAGCAGACCCATTCCTTGTTCCAAAGTGCCGGATAGTGGTCCAGATTCACCCCGAGGCCCCCGGGACCCCAACGAAAACCACCAACATACCCCAAAACATGATACGAACTTGTTCCAATCATAAAAATACCATCCTAAACATCAAAATCACTAATTACGGATTCAAGCCTAAGTTTCTTCTAAACTTCCGCAAGCAACATTCGATCAAAAACCCGACCAAACGACATCCGAATGACCTAAAATTTTGCAGGCACATCCAAAATCACCTAACGGAGCTACTGCAACTGTCGGAATTCCATTCCGACCCCGGATCAAAAATTCTCACCTACCGTTTGGATTTCGCCAAAGTTCAACCTTAGCCAATTCAAGCCTATTTCTACACCGGGCCTCCAAATTCAATTCCGATCGCTCCCCTTAGTCACAAATCACCTCCCGGAACTAACCGAATCATCAGAATCCGATTCCGAGCCCTCTAACCAAATAGTCAACTCCGGGTTGACCTTCCTTATTCAAGTTTTCCTTCAAAAAGGCTATATGCCTCATTTTCAATCCAAATCACTCCTAACTCACCCGATAGACTCTAACACTAATATAAAAGCATAAAACATGAAATTACAACATAACGAGGTGGTAATTCCCATGACGACGGGCCGGGTCGTCACATTCTCCCCCTCTTAAGCAAACGCTCGTCCTCGAGCGGGTCAAGAAACATACCTGAAGTCTCAAACAAGTGAGGATATCCGCTCCGCATCTCCCGCTCGATCTCCCAAGTGGCCTCCTCCACGGGTCGACCTCTCCACTGAACCTTAACTGATGCAATCTCCTTAGACCTCAATTTTCTCACCCGACGTCCCAAAATGGCAATAGGCTCCACATCATAGGATAGATCACCATCAAGCTGAATGGTGCTGAAGTCTAATACATGAGACGGATCTCCAATGTACTTCCGGAGCATAGACACATGGAATACCGGATGGACGCTGGATAAGCTGGGCGGCAAGGCCAACTTATATGCCACCTCTCCAACCCTCCTGAGTATCTCAAAAGGACCAATGTACCTAGGACTCAATTTTCCTTTCTTCCCAAACCTCATGACACCCTTCATAGGTGAAACCTTCAATAATACTTTGTCACCAACCATTAAAGACAACTCTCGAACTCTATGATCCGCATAACTCTTCTAATGAGACTGTGCTGTACGAAGCCTCTCCTGGATCAACTTTGTTCTATCTAAAGCATCCTGGACTAACTCGGTCCCTATCAATCTAACCTCACCAGACTCAAACCATCCCACGGGGGATCTACACCGCCTGCCATACAATGCCTCATACGGGGCCATCTGAATACTCGACTGATAACTGTTGTTGTAGGCAAACTAAGCAAGTGGTAGGAACTCATCCCACGAACCACCAAAATCAATCACACAAGCTCGCAACATATCCTCCAAGATCTGAATAGTGCGCTCAGACTGTCCGTCTGTCTGGGGGTGAAATGTTGTACTCAACTCAACCCGCGTACCCATCTCTCGCTGAAATGCTCTCCAAAACTGAGAAGTGAACTGGGTACCCCTGTCGGATATGATAGACACTAGGACCCCATGCAACCGAACAATCTCTCGAATAAAGATCGCCGCCAGTTGCTCCGATGAGTAGGTAGTACTAACTGGAATGAAGTGAGCTGAATTAGTCAGTCTATCCACAATCACCCATACAGAATCAAACTTCCTTGCCGTCCGAGGGAGTCCAGTAACAAAGTCCATGGTGATCTTTTCCCATTTCCACTCAGGAATATCAATGCGCTGAAATACACCACCGGGCCTCTGATGCTCGTACTTAACCTGCTGACAGTTGAGGCACCGTGCTACATGTCTGACAATGTGCATTTTCATCTTTCTCCACCAATAGTGCTGTTTCAAATCTTGATACATCTTCGCGGCTCCTGGATGGATAGAATACCGCGAGCTATGGGCCTCCTCCAGAATCAACTCACGAAGGCCATCAACATTGGGCACACATATCCGGCCCTGCATCCTCAATACGCCGTCACTATCAATGGTGACATCTCTAGCATCATCATGCTGAACTCTGTCCCTAAGGACAGCCAAATGTGGATCATCATACTAGCGCTCACGAATACGATCATATAGAGATGACCGAGATACAACACAAGCCAATACCCTGCTGGGCTCCGAAATATCTAACCTCACTAGCCGATTGGCTAGCACTTGAACATCATAAGCAAATGGTCTCTCCTCAGCTGGAATATATGCCAAGCTCCCCATACTGACCGCCTTCCGGCTCAAAGCATCGGCCACCACATTGGCCTTTCCCGATGATATAGAATAGTAATGTCATAATCCTTGAGCAACTCAAGCCATCTCCGCTGTCTCAAATTAAGGTATTTCTGTTTGAACAAGTGCTGGAGACTACGATGGTCGGTATACACCTCACAAGACATGCCGTACAAATAATGCCTCCAAATCTTCAAGGCATGAACAATAGCGGCTAGCTCCAAATCATGAACAGGATAGTTCTTCTCATGTGGATTCAACTGCCGAGAAGCATAAGCAATTACCTTACCTTCCTGCATCAACACACAACCTATCCCTACTCTCGAGGCATCACAATAAACAGTATATGAACCTGAAGCTGATGGCAATACTAACACTGGAGCTGTGGTCAAAGCTGTCTTGAGCTTCCGAAAGCTCTCCTCGCACTCATCCGACCACACGAATGGTGCACCCTTCTGGGTCAATTTAGTCAATGAAGAAGCAATGGATGAAAATCCCTGAACAAACCGGCGATAATACCCTGCCAAGCCAAGAAAACTCCTGATCTCTGTAGCTGAGGACGGTCTAGGCCAACTCCGCACCGCCTCTATCTTCTTAGGATCAACCTGAATACCATCACGAGACACCACATGTCCCAGAAATGCTACGAAATCGAGCCAAAACTCGCACTTGGAGAATTTAGCATATAGCTTCTCCTTCCACAATCTCTGCAACACAATACTCAAATGCTGAGCATGCTCCTCCTGACTACGGGAGTAGACTAGAATGTCATCAATGAACGCAATCACAAATGAATCCAAATAGGGCCTGAACACACTGTTCATCAGATGCATAAATGCTGCTGGGGCGTTGGTCAGCCCAAACGACATCACAAGAAACTCATAATGACCATATCGGGTCCCGAATGCAGTCTTCATAATATCCGAGTCCCTGATCTTCAGCTGATGATAGCCTGAACGAAGATCGATCTTAGAAAACACCCTCGCACCCTGTAACTGATCAAACAAATCATCTATGCGCGGTAGAGGGTACTTGTTCTTCACCGTCACTTTGTTCAATTGCCTATAATCAATACACATTCGCATGGAACCATCTTTCTTTTTAACAAATAATACCGGCGCACCCCACTGGGACACACTAGGGCGGATGAAACCCTTATCCAGAAGCTCCTGAAGCTGCTCTTTCAGTTCTTTCAACTCAGCTGGTGCCATCCGATAAGGAGGAATGGATATAGGCTGAGTGCCCGGCACCAAGTCAATGCCAAAATCAATATCCCTGTCCGGCGGCATGCCCTGCAGGTCCGAGGGGAATACATCCGGGAAGTCCCTCACAACAGGTACAGAATCAATGCTAGGAGACTCAGCTCCCACATCTCTCACAAAAGCTAAGTACGATAAACACCCTTTTTCAACCATTTTCTGAGCCTTTAAGAACGAAATAACACGGCTAGGGACGAAATCGGTCGAACCCCGCCACTCGATCTGAGAAATACCAGGAATGGCCAACGTAACTATCTTAGCATGATAGTCCAATATAGCATGGTACGGAGACAACCAGTCCATACCCAATATAACATCAAAGTCCACTATCCCCAACAATAACAAATATGCCTGGGTCTTCATACCCCCAATAGATATAACACAGGATCTATAGACATGATCCACAACAATCGTATCACCCACGGGGTGGATACATGAACAGTAAATCAAGACTACCACGAGTCGCACCCAAATAACGTGCAAAATAAGAGGACACGTAAGAATACGTAGACCCCGGATCAAATAGAATAGAGGCATCTCCGTGACAGATACGGAAATGATACCCGTAATCACCGCATCGGAGGCAACCGCATCACGCCCGTCAGGGAAATGCATAGAACCGTGCCTTGGCCTCCACCGGACCTCTCCTCGCCCCGGGGCGACCACGAGAAGACCGACCTCCACCTCTACTAGACCGAGATGGTGCCGAAGAGGAGGGCTGATCCCTCTACTGAGTCCTGTCCCTACGGAGTCGAGGGCACCGTCTCCTCATGTGGCCAAACTCACCACACTCATATCATGCACCTAGTGCTGGAGAAGGGGACTGAACGGAACCCCTCGCCGCAGAAGAACCCCGGGCCGACGAAGTAGGTGCCGCACCCCGGGCTGGAAGGGCACTAAGCGATGACCGACCCGTTGAAACCCCCGTCGACCACGACCATGCGAACCTCCGCTCCGCTCCGGGCGGCCCGAACGAGAAGGTCTAGACGAGCGACCTCTGCTCTGCTGGGAATGCTCTCTAGACGGAGCACCACTGAAACTACCAGAACCACGAGGCCTCTTGGCCTCCCGCTCCTCTCTCTCTCGCGGCGACGATCCGCCTCAATGGAGCGTGCCATATCAGCAACCTGCTCAAACGATGATGACAGAACTCGCTCTCTGGTCATAAGAATGCGGATAGAGTAGTTGAGGCCATCAATGAACCTCCCGATCCTCTCCCTATCATTAGGGATCATCCATGTGGCATGCCTAGCCAACCGTGTGAATCCGAGCTCATACTGGGTCACAGACATGTCGCCCCGAACCAACCACTCGAATTGGCGACGTAGCTCCTCACGACGAGACCGAGGTACATATTTCTCTAGAAAGAGAGCAGAGAACCGCCGCCATGTGAGAGGTGTCGCTCCTCTGCAGCCTACGCCTCTCAAACTCTTCCCCACCAATCAAATGCGGGACCGTCGAACCGAAAGGTAGTAAATGAAACTCCGCCGGACTCAAGAATACCAGCCGTCCGCAAGCATCTTCTGACACTTATCCAAGAAACCCCGGGCATCCTCGCCCTCAACGCCACCGAAACGGGGTGGCCGAAGTCTACCAAATCTCTCACGACGACGTCGCTCGTCGTCGGGCATAACCTCGAACCATATGCTCTGGAGCCGGAGCCGGTGTAGCCGGAGGAATAACCGGTGCAACCACCCGAGCGGGGACCGCCTCCGGCGTCTCGAAGTCCCCGAACAACCGGTCGGCGCGCGAGCCGCAGTGGTTTGCCGACCACCCCCCGACCGAGATGTCGCTACCGTAGCGGTAGCTAAAACTACCCGAGCCAAACCGGAACACACCGATAATATCTGAGCAAGAGTCTCCTGAAGACCAGGAATAGCAATAGATATAGTCCGGCCCTGAACTGGGGCTGCTGGAGCATCAACCACTGGGGGCTGCTCCTGAACTGGTACAACAGGCGGGTCAGCTGGCACTGCCTCACCCGCCCTACCTCTACCTCTAGCACGACCGCGCCCACGGCCTCTAACATGTGGCAATGGAGCTCGTCCACCTCGTCCTGATGCTCGCGTTCTCGCCATGTGCGAGAGAATAGAGTATAGAAGTTCAGTCTCAGAACAACAAGATCGCATGACAGAGTTCAAGAAAAGTGAAGTGTTTCCCAAAGGTTCGCAGCCTCCTGAGGATAAGTACAGGCATCCCCGTACCGATCCACAAGACTCTACTAACCGGCTCAAGACTCATGAGGCCTAGTAAACATAGGCTCTGATACCAACTTGTCACGACCCCGAATCCGGTCGTGATGGCGCCCAGCACATTGCTAAGCCAGCCTGACCAATAAATATCAACCTCGGAGCTAGAAGCTCTCTTTAGCCCATTTAAGCATATTAATCCACGAAATAACAGCGATACATATAACGAAAACGGGGAACCAAGTCCCATAATACATCAACTCCCATAGACCGAAGGGTCAAGAGTCATGAGCCTCTACTGAACATGAGTGTATAAGGTTTACAAGATACCAAGTGCGGAAAGAAAAGTCAATACAAAATCAAGAGATAGTAAGAAGGAATATCGGGTCCTGCGGACTCTGCAGCTACCTCGAATATCCACAAATGTCGCCTCGCACAGCTACTGGATCACTGCTGAGAGGTACCTGGATCTGCACACAAGGTGCAGGGAGTAAAATGAGTACTGCCAGACTCAGTGGTAATAAACAAGGGTAAGACAGCGCAGATAAGAAATCCGCAATAAAGCACTATGTAAAGCTGTAATCAAATACCCTGTCACAGAATCAACATCAACTGTACCTGTACCAATAAGTACCAGGAAAACAGTATAACAGCTAGCAGATGTAGCTAAAAGCAATGCAATGCATGATATGACCGCTACGGCGCGTAGCCCGATCCAATTTGGGTACCCGTGCTCACTGTGGGGGTTCAGACACCGGAGGGGCTCCTACAGCCCAAGCACAATATCACTGCGGCGTGCAGTCCGATCCAACATATATACTGCTGCGGCGCGCAGCCCGATCCACTACCAGTCAGCTAATATGCAAATACAGCCTCGCAGGCTCAAAAGTAGTTTTGAAAACCTTTTTATCATTTTTTAGTTGTTAAACAGTAATACCAAGTTCCAGAGATTGGAAATAGCATGATAACAGAAATAGCTACGGATCGGTAGTAACTAACATGTCAATATGATAAGACAATGATAACGATCCTCGCGGGATCCAATAACTGGCTCACGGCCCACAAGTATACTCAACCGCCCAAGAAGGGGGTTCATCGGCTCAAGAGTGGCCATTATCACAATATATAATTTGCAACCATCCGAGAAGGAGGTTCAACGGCTCCAGAATAGCCTAATGTCATAATACAGTACCAACAAGTCAGACTAAGCCATAGTCCCCAATCACAATCGACCCCGCACTCACAAGAGAATACGTGTCTCGCCGCTATACAGCGTCACAAAGTGGTATACCGGGGTTTCGAACCCGCTGGTCATCACCCACATCTATTACTCACCTCAATACGGCGAGACGACTACTCCGCAATGCCCTTGCCACGAGAATCAAGCTCCGCACGCGTAGAATCTGATCAAATACAGTAGAAACACAACAAATTAGGCCAATGGGACGACACCCAATCAAAACAACTCAATTAACATCAAAATTCCCAAAGTTGTCAAAACCCGACTTTTGGTACGCTTCTCAAAAAATTACAAAAGTCACATATTCGGAATCCTCATCTCGATACGAGTCTAGGCATATAAAATTTACCAAAATCGGACTCCATTTGCCCACTCAAATTAGTATTTTTCTTCAATTTAGGCCTAGGGCTCAAACCCACCTTTAATCTTCCATTTACATAAATTTAACCAATGATTTCATGTTAAAATGATGTAATTAAGCCACAAAACTTACCTCCAACGAAACCCCGATGATTTCCCAGCAATCTCCCATCAATTTCTTCTCTTGGAACTCAAAAATGGAGGTTTTGGGTATTAAACCCGTGACTGGCCAGTTCTGGTTTTTAATTTCACTGCCAGGCACTTTAACCCTACGCGTTTGCGATGTACCTCACGCGAACGCGATGCCTTGATCCTTTCCTTCATCGCGAATGCGACATGATGTCACGCGTCCGCGAAGTCCAACTCCCCAACTCCGGATTTTTACTCTACGCGAACGCGTCCCTGACCACGCGAACGCGATGCTTCGCCTATTCCAGTTACGCAAACGCGACCCTAACCATCGCGAACGCGATGCTTCCCTTCGTTCTCTTACGCGAACGCGTGACTCCCTCTCGCGAACGCGACCACGATGACCAGCCTACGCGAACGCGGGTCTTGCCCTCGCGAACGCGAAGGCTTAAAATGTGCCCAGTGATCTGCAGATTCCAGCAGACCCTTTCCTTGTTCCAAAGTGCCGGATAGTGGTCCGGATTCACCCCGAGGCCCCCAGGACCCCAACGAAAACCACCAACATACCCCAAAACATGATACGAACTTGTTCCAATCATAAAAACACCATCCTAAACATCAAAATCACCAATTACACACGGATTCAAGCCTAAGTTTCTTCAAAACTTCCGAATTACACATTCCATCAAAAACCCGACCAAACGACATCCGAATGACCTAAAATTTTGCGGACATATCCAAAATCACATAACGGAGCTACTGCAACTGTCGGAATTCCATTCCGACTCCCGGATCAAAATCTCACCTATCGTTCGGATTTCGCAAAAATTTAACCTTAGCCAATTCAAGCCTATTTTTACACCGGGCCTCCAAATTCAATTCCGATAGTTCCCCTAAGTCACAAATCACCTCCCAAAACTAACCGAATTATCGGAATCCGATTCTGAGCCCTCTAACCAAATAGTCAACTCCGGGTTGACCTTCCTTATTCAAGTTTTCCTTCAAAAAGGCTATATGCCTCATTTTCAATCCAAATCACTCCTAACTCACCCGATAGACTCTAACACTGATATAAAAGCATAAAACATGAAATTACAACATAACGAGGTGGTAATTCCCGTGACGACGGGCCGGGTCGTCACACCGACCCCATGGTGCTGGTAAGTGCCTGGCCTATCCCGGCGAAGTAGTGACAAGCCTAGGACCAGACACCCACATAAACCTGTACAGTTCTGTATATATGTGTACCACAAGATAATGAGAAATAACCAAGTATCAACGCAATAAGGAATACCACAGAATAACTCCACAGTTAACAATAGTCATTAAATCGACAAGGAAAAGCAAGTATAATGAAAACAAGTAATGTCAAATCAATAAAATACCAAATAAAGTGCACGACATCACCCTTCGTGCTTTTACTCTCATCCTCACCAAGAGTGTGTTTGGTACAAAGGAAAACATTTTCTGGAAAATGTTTTCCAATTTTCCCATGTTTGGTTGGCTTAAATGTTTTGGAAAACATTTTGCTTATCAATTCATTTTCCTCCAATTGGAGGAAAATGTTTTCCTTATCAAAAGAAGGAAAACATTTTCCAAAGCTCCTTCTCAACCATTCTCACCCTCACCAACCCACCCCACCCCCTCTCCAAAAAACAGTTTTTTTTTTAGAAAAATTTCAGTTTTTCCGTTACCATCCACCCTACTACCCCTCCACCCCACCCCGCAAAAAAATTTCTTTTACCTTAATTTTTTTTCTATAATTTTAAATTTCTGTTTTCTTATTTTTTTGCACCACCCACCCCCACTCCCTACCCCCTCACCCCCACCCCCACCCTCCCCCCACACCCCCCCACAAAAAAAATTACTTTTTTTTTTGTAATTTAAATTTTTATTTTTTTCGATTAGGCTAACCCACCCCCCCCCCCCCCCCCCCCCGCCCGCCCCCACCCCCCCCCCCCCCCCCCCCCGAAAAAATTTTAAAATATATTTTTCAGTTTTTAATTTTATTATTTATCATTTAAAGACTCAATATTTTACAAGTTCCAAAATTATGAGTTCGGAAGTTTACGGGTTTAGAAATTATAAATTTACCGATTCGGAAATACGCGATTTTTGCGTTAAAAAGTAAAGCATCACATTAGTTCCTTTAGATTGTGTCAATTTTTAGAGACTTCGGGAAGGGGAGGGTGGGGGAGGTGGGAGGGGGGAGGGGTAGGAGAGTTGCAAAAAAAAAAATTCTAAAAAAACTATTTTTTACTCTCTAACCAAACATAGAAAATATTTTCCGGAAAATGTTTTCCACTTACCAACCAAACAAGAGAAAATAAGTGATAAAATCACTCATTTTCCATGAAAACATTTTCTAGGAAAACATTTTCCATGGAAAACATTTTCCTTCATACCAAACACACCCCAAATAGCAAATAAAGTGCACGGCATCACCTTTCGTGCTTTTACTCTCATCCTCACATCCATAGTACAGCATGATCCTTCGTACATGGTTCAATAACAAGGCACGGCATGATCCTTCGTGGATAATCAACAACATGGCACGGCATTAACCTTCGTGCATAATCAATAACATGGCACGGCATTAACCTTCGTGTATAATAAATAACAAGGCACGACATCACCCTTCGTGCATTATCACTCTTCCTCATCCAAATAACAATCACAGTTAAGGGCAGAGAAAGAAAACAATAAATCATGAACCGTCCCGGCAAGGGACACAATAATCATCACCACAAAGTCCTGGCAAGGGCAATCAATATCTCACTTCACAACAAGTCCCGGCAAGGGAGAACAATAACAATCTACAACCTGGCAAGGGTTTAACAATTTATCTTCAAATATGTCTCACAACAAGTATCAACAACGACTCACGGTCATACTAGACGCTAGCGTATGGATGCTCGTCACCACAGTCCATACACCGCACTCGACCACATAGCACATAGCACTTAATCCTATTCCCTCAAGCTAGGATAGAACAAACACTTACCTCGAATGTTTACGAACAATTCAATCCGTGGCAATGCCTTTTCCTTTCAAATTTGGCTCCAATCCAATCGTATCTATACACAATTGATTTAATATCATCAATACTACTCAACAAACTAATTCATAAGGCCAATTACAACTTTTACAACATTCTGCCCGGAATAGTGAATATCGACCCCGGGCCCACATGGTCGGAACTCGGGGTTCGGACCAAAATCCGGTTACCCATTCCCCCACGAGTTCAAATATATGATTTGTTTCAAAATCGGACCTCAATTCGAGGTCCAATTTCCCAATTCATGAAAAACCCTATATTCTACCAAAAACAAGAAATTCTACCATGAAAACCTTTGATTTCTATTGAAAAACATGTTTAATGTTGTTAGGAATTGAAAGAATTAAGTAAAAAGTGACTTACAATTGCTTTGAAGAAGAGGAAGTTCGTGAAAAATCGCCAATGGACGTTTTTGGGTTGTGAAATGTGAAAAAATGAAGCTAGAAATCGTGATTTACACGTATCTGTGTTCGCATTTGCGAACAGGGGTTCGCAATTGCAAACCCCGACCAATTTCTGGAGTTTGAAAAATAAGCTAAGGATAGAAAGTTCGCATTTGCGAACTTTTGTTCGCATTTGCGAAGCCAAGGCAAATCTGGGGAGTTCGCATTTGCGAACATTTGTTCGCATTTGCGAAGCCAAGGCAAATGCTGGGAAGTTCGCATTTGCGAACATGACTGGATCACTGGGGTTGTCGCAATTGCGACCATAAGTTCGCATTTGCGAACTTGGGTTGATTGCTGTCAACTTCGCAATTGCGAAGTCTTGTTCGCATTTGCGAACCAATGCCCAACCCTGCCCACTTCACATTTGCGAAGTATGGTTCGCATTTGCGAACCAGGGCCAACTTGGGACCTCTCGCAATTGCGAGAAAATCTTCGCAATTGCGAAGACAACAGCTGGGTGAAAAACCAGCAGTGCAAAAATTCATAAATTGATCCAACGGCCTACCAAATCTTTACCCGAGCCCCCCGGGCTCCAAACCAAACATGTACACAACATCAAAAACACATTACAAACTTGTTCGTGCGATCACATCGCCAATATCATATCGTTTTCATCAAATCAAGCCTCAAGTTCATGATTTTCATACTTTTGTTTTTCAAAACTTTCAAACTTGGAACTCAAGGTCCAAAATATATCAAACGATATCCAAATGTCACCAAACTTTGTAGAAAGCACATATATAATATTTAAAACTTGTACCGGGCGTCGGAACCAAAATACGAGCCCGATACCAAGGTCAATTAATTCATTTTCCTTTAATAATTACATCAAAAATAATTTCACGGAAAAATTCATAACTAGGGCTCTAGGCCTCAGAATTCGACTCCGGACGCATGTCCAAGTCCCATATTTTCCTACGGACCATCCGTTCTCGGGTACGGGTTCGTTTACCAAAAATGTTGACCGAAGTCAACTATAACAACATTAATATCATTTTTCTCCAAATTTCTCATAGAATTCATATTTTCTATCACAAAAACTTTCCGGCTACATGCCCGGATCGTGCACGTAAATCGATGCAACATAGAATGAGGTTTTCAAGGCCTCAAAAGCTCGAAATGATTAATAAAACAAGTGATGACCCTTTGGGTCGTCACAACGAGCGCCCATGTAAGAGAACTTACGACCATATCTTAGACGAGTAGATGGAGTCTCTTTATTGCATGAAGGGCAAGCCAAAGATCTTTTTGTGTATAGATACGATTGAATTGGAGCCAAGTAAAGTCCCAGCAAGGGAAACAATAATCAACTTCACAATAAAGTCCCGGCAAGGGAAACAATAATCAACTTCACAATGAAGTCCCGGCAAGGGAAAACAATAATCAACTTCACAATAAAGTCCCGGCAAGGGAAAATAATAATTAACTTCACAATAAAGTCCCGGCAAGGGAAAACAATAATCAACTTCACAACCCAGCAAGGGTTCAAGATTATGTCTTAAAAACATCCCACAATATATGTCAACAAACGACTCACGGTCATGCTAGACGCCAGTGTATGGATGCTCGTCACCACTGCCCATACACCGCACTCAATCACATAGCAATTAGCACATTAATCATATTCCCTCAAGCTAGGATAGATCAAACACTTACCTCGACGGCTTATTGTGACGACCCAAAGGGTCATCACTTATTTTATTAATCATTTCGAGCTTCTGAGGTCCTGAAAACCTCATTTATAGTTGCCTCGATTTGCGTGCGTAGTCCAGGCGCGAAGCTGAAATTTTTTTATGTTGAAACATATGAAATATGTGGAAAATTTAAAGAGTTTTGATATTAATATTGATATAGTTGACTTTGGTCAACCTTTTTGGTAAACGGACCCGGACCCGTGATTTGACGGTCTTAGAAAATCCGTAGAAAAATATGGAACTCGGGCGTATGCCCGGAATCGAAATCCGAGGTTTAGAACCCTGGTAAAAGAATTTTTCTGTTAAATTGTTTTCTGAAAAAGTTTAAGGAAAATGAAACTGAATTTTATTAAAAAGTAATGGTATCGGGCTCGTATTTTGGTTCTGACGCCCGGTATAGGTCATATATGTTGGTTAAGCGCTTCCTGTAGAGTTTGGTTGAAAACGGACGTCGTTTGACGTGTTTCGGCCTTAAATTGGAAAATTTGAAAGTTTATGAAATTTGAAAGATTTCTTGGATTTCATGGTTTAATTCATTGTTTTTAATGTTATTTTGGTGATTTGATTGCACCAGTAAGTTCGTAGGATGTTTTTGAGTTAGTGTATGTGTTTGGTTAGGAGCCCCGAAGGCTCGGGAGTGTTTCGGAGGTGTCTCGGAATAATTTCGGACTTAGAAAATGGGAAGAAATTGCAGAAAAATCTGCTGTGAACAGTGCCCATGAATAGTACCGTGAATAGTGTCGTGAACGGTAACCATGAATAGTAACCGTGAATAGTAACCGTGAATAGTGCCGGGCAGAATATATTTGAGGTCTTAAAATATATTGCCATTTTTGACGATTTGGAGCTCGGATAGGGCGATTTTTCAAGGGATTTTTGGAAAGAACAACGGGGTAAGTGTTCTTAACTCAATTTTGGTGGTATAACTCGAATCTATTGCAAGTTTTAGTATTTAATTTGAGAATTTTTGTTGAAAATGGTAGAAAACCCTCTTGGATAGAAATAGTGATTTAAAGGGTCAAATGAACTCCAATTTTTGTGAATTTGGTATTTACGGACTCGTGGCGAGACGAAGATTCCGGAAATATGAATTTCGAAATTTTTGAGATGTGGGTCCCACTATTGAATTTTAAAATATATTTCGGATTTTATCCGGAAAATTAGTAAATTTATTATCCAATTCATTCCTACGATTCGTGTTGAGTAATTCGAATTGTTTGTGAATAGATTTGAAGCATTTGGAGACAAATTTAAAAGGAAAAGCGGTGCGTAAGCATTGAGTTGGCCTTAAACTTTCGAGGTAAGTGTTTGTTCTATCCTAGCTTGAGGGAATAGAAATTGAGTTATGTATGAATTGTTGATTAAGAGTTATTGGTGTTATACCGGTAACGGAGATAAATTGTAGGTTTAATGTCATTTGGTTGTATACACATTCTGATTTTTTTTTTCAAGCAGACCCGTCGCACCCAATTGCATAACTTATAATAATGCTTCTTTTGTATTAATGATAACTTTTGTTATGGATTTTTTTGTTTCCAATGACGTTATCATATTATGTGCTATAAATCTGGATAAATTATGAAGTGGCCCTTCTATTTGTAGATACCTGGGCTTGTAAATGTGGATTTTGCCGATGTAAAGGCAGTGATGAAAGATTCTGGAACTGATAAAATACATATAAATGGTTGAGTAAGAGTTATTGGTGTTACACCGGTAACGGGGATATATCGTTGATTTATTGTCATTTATTGGTTTTACACCGGTAATAAAAATACTGTTGATTAGAGATTATTGGCTTAATGCCGGTAATATACATTATTAAAGAACTTGGGATCGTGTGGCGCGCCGTCCACTTATATATTAAACAACATGGGATCGTGTGGCGCGCCGACCACTTATATGATAAGAAATGGGATCGGGTGGCACGCCGACCACAAAGTAATTTGAATCTTGGCATTGGCCATAGTTGCCGGTAGCCTATTGTTACATTTGGGAGCGGGTGGTATGCCTACCACAAGATATAACTTATTGTTACATTTGGGAGCGGGTGGTACGCCTACCACAAGATATAACTTATTGTTACATTTGGGAGCGGGTGGTACGCCTACCACAAGATATGAAATGAAAAATGAATTGAGACATAAAAGTAAGATTTGTTCCGTTGACCAGATTACTCTGGATATTGTGAGTTGTTGACTGTTATTTCAGAGCAAATTCTTTCCTTATAAACGTTCGATAACGTTTTCTAATGTTTTGTATATGTATATATATATTGCAAATGTACAGGTTTATGTGGGTGACTGGCCTTAGTCTCGTCACTATTTCGCTGGGATAGGCCAGGCACTTACCAACACATGGGGTCGGTTGTGCTGATACTACACTCTGTGCTCTTTTTGCGCAGATACAGGTTACGGACAGCAGCAGCGGCAGTAGCGATTTGTGGATTTTCCGACTACTGAGACTACGAGGTAGTCTTGCAGGCGTCCGCAGGACCCGTTGTCTCTTCTATCTATGTATTTTATTCTGTTATCTCATGTATTCGGGATAAACAGCTTATATTTCTTTCGGACAATTATGTGTATTATTCTTAGGAGTTCGTGAGTATTGTGACACCAGTCTTGGGTAGTGTATCATGTTTGGGTTTTCTGTATCGTATTTGATAAAATTGACTAAGTCTTCCGCTAAGTTTAATTATTTCGCTATAATTATTTGTTGTTAATCAAAGTTTTAAGAAGAGTTCTGTAACTAATGAAAATGTAAGTGACAGTTGGCTTGCCTAGCTTCCACTAGTAGGCGCCATCATGACTCCCGATGGTGGGAAATCCGGGTCGTGACACTTATAGTCCACTCAATCCTCAAGCAATACTTTTCCTTTCGAATTTGGCTCCAAATCAATTGTATCTATACACAATTTATTTAATATCATCAATTCTACTAAACAAACCAACCCAATTGCCTAATTAAAGTATTTTTAACATGTTGTCCAAAAATTATAAAATCGACCCCGGGTCCATCACGACTGGGTTTGGAAATGGGTCCGAAATAAGAATTCTCTTTCCAAATCAACTCCGAACTTCCCGAAATTCAATTTCGGTCACGCGTACGAGTCATAATACCTGAAATGAAGCTGCTCAATGCCTCAAAAAGCAGATCGATGCGCTAGAGCTCAAAATGAACGGTCGGTTCGTTACAACTAAAACTAAAAAGAAAGCACGATCACTTGTAAAGTTGAATTGATACAATTATATTTATATGGTTGGAAATGTCTTTCACTTTTTTTACCCTTTAAAATTATAATTATAATTATATTAAAAGCGCGAAGGCCTTTAGTGAAATGTTGTTTGCCTTTTTTATCCTTTAAAAATATTTTTTACTAGAATAATATTGTAATTTAACTATTCTCCTAATATTTAAGAATTTTAAATAAACTAAAATTTTGGCTATAATATTTTTTCATATTTGAACTATTTAAAAACTACTTATATTTAAAACATTCAAAATTTACTATAAATACATCACTTATATTTATAGGCACAATATAAATAAAAAAGGAAACTATATTTCCAAAAGAAACAAAATTGCCGTAATCTTCATCCATCGACAAAAGTGGTACGTAAAGAAACAACATTGAATTCATATTAACATAAGTACTACGTACTTACCTAAAAAATTTGTTATACTTATAAATTATGGAGTTTCTTTTGTGGTTATTGATTATTAGGAGGAAACATAAATTTTCTTTTTGAAATACGTAAATTAACAACAAAAAAAAAAGGAAATTCCCTCCATATTATTTCCCTCTAAATATTTTGTGCCTAAATTAAAGCCTCCTAATTGTATTAGAGAGTAATATGTTGTTCATCTTCTATAGAAAGATTAGAGAGAAAAAAACCCTAAAACACTAAAAGCACAAAAGAAAGCTAAAAAGTGAGGTGCAAATTTTTATTACTTGTCTAAATCAACTTGTCATCACTAGAAGCAAAGGTTCTAATTTCTTCCTATACCTCTGTTCTAAGTTATGCATTATGCATTTAAATTTATGTTATTTTGTTTAATTCTGTAGACTTAGGCAAATTTTCTTGTTCTTAGATTATCGGACATATCCCTTTTTTACTTTTTGGTTCAACTTTGTTAAGAAATTGGCTACTAAGTACTTACTGAAAATATCATTTATATTTATATTTATGATAATTTATTTTAGTGTCTTACAAAATCTTATTTGTAACCAGACATGGGTAAGAACGATTTTTGGAAAAAAATTTATCGCTTGACCGATAATCGTGACTCGGAACCTGTTAAGAGTTCTAAGAAGCCGTCTATTGACAAAACTTGCTCACGCAACCTGTAGAAGAACTTGTTTATCCGGGTAATTGTAATATGATTATTGTGTAATATTAAATTTGTCATTAAATATTTTTTCACATTATATAAACTTGTGTCTTTGTTTATTCATATTTAGCTAATTCATCTTCAATAATTTTTTATGAAGTGCGGACATAATAAGGGAGAAAGAAATTAGCTATCACTATGGTGGCCATTTTGTATTCTACCCTTCTAGAAAATATGTAGGTGGTCATTTGAAGAAAACAAACATTGATGTTGATTTTATATCTTTCTTTGACCTATTGGATGACTTAAAAGAGTATTGTAACTTCAATATTTGTGAGGGAGACAAGTTTTTTTATTTGAGAGGTGTTAGAATTATTAGTGATTATGATGGGCTAGTTGAATGTCATGACGATGAAGATATTAAAAACATGCTTGTTAGTTATAGAATGCATAAAGAAAAGCCTATTGAGATCTATGCACTGCTGAAAAATGATATTATTATGAGTACTTCTCTTGGAGAAAATAGTTCTAGGGGCAATGAGTCTGAAGAGGTGACAGAACCAGTTGTAGGAGCACATGAATCAGCAAATTCAGCAGGTAATCACTATTTTTATTGATCTTAATTACTTCTATTGGTATTTTTACTTAACGTTATTTATTCAACCTTCGTAGGTTCCACGTTGTGAAAAGAAAAACTAGAGGTCCTACACAGTGTGTGAAAATAATTAACTTATAGGAGGGACAAAGACTACCAGTGGAATTTGATGAAGATCATCAAGCTATCGGTGAGAATGCAAGCAAATTAATTTGGTTTTTGGGACAAACAGTTAGAAGCCGAATGTCACGACCCCACATTCGGTCGTGATGGCGCCCAACACATTGCTAAGCCAGCCTGACCAATCAATATCAACCACGGAGCTAGAAGCTCTCTTTAGCCCATTTAATCATATTAGTTCACGAAATAACAGCGATACATATAACGGAAACGGGGAACCAAGTCCCATAATACATCAACTCCCATAGACCAAGGGTCAAGAGTCATGAGCCTCTACTGAACATGAGCGTATAAAGGTCTACAAGATACCAAGTGCGGAAAGAAAAGTCAATACAAAATCAAGAGACAGTAAGAAGGAATATCGGGTCCCGCGGACTCTGCAGCTACCTCGAATATCCACAAATGTCGCCTCGCACAGCTACTGGATCACTGCTGAGAGGTACCTGGATCTGCACACAAGGTGCAGGGAGTAAAATGAGTACTGCCAGACTCAGTGGTAATAAACAAGGGTAAGACAACGCAGATAAGAAATCCGCAATAAAGCACTATGTAAAGCTGTAATCGAATACCCTGTCACAGAATCCATATCAACTGTACCTGTACCAATAAGTACCAGCAAAACAGTATAACGACTAGCAGATGTAGCTAAATGCAATGCAATGCATGATATGACCGCTACGGCGCGTAGCCCGATCCAATTTGGGTACCCGTGCTCAATGTGGGGGTTCGGACTCCGGAGGGGCTCCTACAGCCCAAGCAGAATAACACTGCGGCAGTCCGATCCAATATATATACCGCTGCGGCGCGCAGCCCGATCCACTACCAGTCAGCTAATATGCAAATACAGCCTCGCAGGCTCAAAAGTAGTTTTTGAAAACTCTTTTATCATTTTTCAGTTGAAAATAGTAATATCAAGTTCCGGAGATTGGAAATAGCATGATAACAGAAATAGCTACGGACTGGTAGTAACTAACATGTCAATATGATAAGACAATGATAACGATCCTCGCGGGATCCAATAACCGGCTCACGGCCCACAAGTATACTCAACCGCCCAAGAAGGGGGTTCCTCGGCTCAAGAGTGGCCAATATTTCAATATATAGTATGCAACCATCCGAGAAGGAGGTTCGACGGCTCAAGAATAGCCAATGTCATAACAGAGTATCAACAAGTCGGACTAAGCCATAGTCCCCAATCACAATCGACCCCGCACTCACAAGAGAGTACGTGTCTCGCCGCTATACAGCGTCACAAAGTGGTATACCGGGGTTTCGAACCCGCTGGTCATCACCCACATCTATTACTCACCTCAATACAGCGCGACGAGTACTCCGCAATGCCCTTGCCACGAGAATCAAGCTCCGCACGCGTAGAATCTGATCAAATACAGTAGAAACACAACAAATTAGGCCAATGGGCCGACACCCAATCAATACAACTCAATCTACATCAAAATTTCCAAAGTTGTCAAAACCCGACTTTCGGTACGCTTGTCGAAAAATTACGAAAGTCACATATCGGAACCCTCATCTCAATACGAGTCTAAGCATATCAATTTTACCAAATTCGGACTCCATTTGCCCATTCAAAACCTTGATTTTCTAAAGTTCAAGCCTAGGGTTAAATCTTCCATGAATCACCCCAAATTCCTCCATTTTCATGATATAATTGCATAATATTATCAATACTAATCATAGTTTAAGTCCATAGTTGATTACCCGATGATTTCCCTTGAGTTTCTCTTCAAAATCGCCCAAATCGCCTCTAAAGCCGAGACCCAAATGTGTGAAATGTTTCTGAAATTTTTCTCACTTCCGATACACTTAACTCACAGCGATATTCGCTTATGCGGATAAAATTCCGCTCCTACGAGTCCGTATCCGCGACCAGAGGGTCGCTTCAGCGGTTCCAGGCCTAGTCGGCCAATTTCGCTTCTGCGAGAAAAGGACCGCTTATACGCGTCCGCTTCCGCGATTGAACCTCCGCTTCTGCGAAAACACCCGCTTCTGCGCACCAGAGTCCGCTCCTGCGGACTCGCCCAGGCGGTCACTAACCCCGCTTCTGCGGCACACGGTTCGCACCAGCGACACCGCCTCAGCGGAACAAGACCCGCTTCAGCGAACATAAGCACTTCTGCGCTCCTCAGTCCTCTCCTGCAGACTTGCCTCCGCGCCCACATTTCCGCAGGGCGAAAATGACAGAACCAGAATACTCCAACCTGCAATTTTCCATATTTTCTTCCGTTTAACCATCCGAAAACGCCCCGAGGCCCCCGGGACCCCATCCAAACACACCAACACCTCCTAATACCTTATTCAAACTTGCTCAAATCCTCAAAACACGTCTAACAACATCAAAACCCATAATTCGTATTGAATTCAAGCCTAAATTCCTTAAAACATTCCGATTTACACAATCAATCAAAAACCCGACCAAACGACGTCCGAATGACCTGAAATTTTGCAGGCACATCCAAAATCACCTAACGGAGCTATTGCAACTGTCGGAATTCCATTCCGACCCCCGGATCAAAATCTCACCTACCGTTCGGATTTCGCCAAAATTCAATCTTAGCCAATTCAAGCCTATTTCTACACCGGGCCTCCAAATTCAATTCCGATCGTTCCCCTAAGTCACAAATCACCTCCCGGAACTAACCGAATCATCAGAACCTGATTCCGAGCCCTTTAACCAAATAGTCAACTCCAGGTTGACTTTCCTTATTCAAGTCTCCTTCAAAAAGGCTATATGCCTCATTTTCAATCCAAATCACTCCTAACTCACCCGATAGACTTTAACACTGATATAAAAGCAGAAAACATACAATTTCAACATAACGGGGTGGTAATTCCCGTGACGACGGGCCGGGTCGTTACATTCTCCCCAACTTAAACAATCGCTCGTCCTCGAGCGTACTCATAGTTGTACTAGAAGCAACCCAATAGCTGTATGACCTTACCAAGCATATATTCGGGCGATCATACGTCACCCTATCTCACATAAGTCCGAAAACACCATATAGTCAAAATTTCACAGACCATCTGAACCATAAATCACATTGCACTTTCCGAAATCATATGCCAAATGCAAATCCCATGCCTATACTCAGGATACACTCGAATCCACCGCAATAACCCACATTCACTACTCCGGGTGAGATCATATGATGTATCGACAACCCCATCACTCGAGACGATAGTCTCTAATCACAACAACAGGCCACAATAACCAAATACTAGCTGAAAACCTCTTTCATTAGATAGAGTCTTATCCCAACACCTCCATATCCTGCCCACGGCAGCTGAAACACGCGATATACCAAACCCAGATCTCAGGTTAACCATTCGTGAATCTTTTTCCCTTTTTAAAACTCATACCACGATAGGTTTCGGAGCCAAACCTCGAATTTTACCTTTCTAACAAGCCAAGATTCAATATGCTCGTATTCATTAATGACTCTAACGGTCATTTCAATTATAACACACCGCACTGGTGATAAACACCTCAACACCGGCCTAAGCCACAACGAGCACAACATAGGCTCCAATAGAAACGTATGCACACACTCGAATCATGACAGCTCAATTCATGACAAATGTCTCCAGCAAATAGAGCTGCAATTTAATCCCTCTGTGCCATCATAATATAGAACTGAGATCGCGTCTCGCATTATAGAAATAAATTACCTGAATCCTCCTCGAGAGGTTATAACATCACGTGGCCTTTCCACGATTCGTTATTCTACCCCAACATTATTACTCATGAAGCACCTCAAGCCACTAAGCTCAAAACGGTTAGCCACGCACAGATCTAGGTCTTGAACCCACGCAATCAACCTCACCCACGGTAAAACAATTAACGTATGCTATCAAATCCTGAAAGGACATAACCGATGTGCCATTCGCCAAACGATACTCAATACGGACTTTTCCTCAGAAGCTAGGAAATATTGTATACCAGGTAATATATAACTAACTCTATTTTCACATTACACTGTTGCGGCGTGCAACCCGCTCCAATGACATACCCGTAGCGGCGTGCCACCCGATCCAGATACTATACCCGTGGCGGCGTGCCACCCGATCCAAATAACAGTACCTGTGGCGGCGCCACCCGATCCATATAGAACCCTCGCCAAAGAAATGCGCGTCGAGTCAAGTTGCTCATTATGGTAAACATATATAGCCTCAAGTTCGGCCACAAAAAACGTATCCGACAAAGTTACTCAATACCAGAACCAAATCAACGATAGAAACCTCTACACTGATATCCGCCACGAAGGCCCAACCGACAAAGCAATACCCACCAGCCGTCTGCTGGTCCTGAGGTACAACTACCCCGCTGGAGCATACTCCGATGCACTTTGCTACGCAATTTGTGCCATACCATCATAGTCCATATCACATCAGTCTAGACAACCTGGCCCAATGATGACCAGTCATCAATCAAGTATCATAATCCAAATTCGTCATATCAAGTTGAGAGAGAAAGCCACTAGAGCCTCCGATCTCCAATAATCACAAAACGGTGTCGATACACATGATATACAACCACTGCATAAGCGGACTAATGAGAGCTTCAAGTCTCCAACACATATATAACACATGAATCACAATGCCTGATCCTGTACTCCACTGTACATATACATAATGCACATCAAGCGTCCATTCATACCACGACAGCCATTCAGAAATTTCACTATGCCATCAACGACTCAGTTATTACAGTCGATCCAACAAGAGAATGTCACCATACCACTGGATATCATCAGTTTACATTACCTTGTCCTTTTTGGATCATATTACCCTGCCAAATTACTAGAATAGCAGTACCATTTTCTTTAATCACCAGAAAGATCGATTCTTTAAATCACATGCAGCTGCCCGCGCTGCTAAATAATTTTAATGACCCCCATATATTATGAACTAATCACAAAACCTTGAATATGCCATTATCAACTTTCCATAACACATCGCATATACCATACCACACTAAGATAACATGGAAATTCATATTCCTATCCTACGCCGCAAACATCGGCGCACTCAACTAGTCAAGGGCTTTCATGATCCCATATAGAGAAAACTCATCACACATTCCAAGCTTTACATACCAACAGGAAATACAGTCATTTTTAAACCACGTTAAAACACATCATAAACTCTTTCTCCCAATTACATTGCATAAGTTAAACTGCCAGGACTGAGTCCTTATACCCATATCGAGTTACACAATTGTCAGCACTCAAAAGCTTTGTTGCACAATATCTGCAAGACTCATTACTTCAATCACATACCAATAATTAATCGTATTCCTTATCATACCGCTTCGGTTTATTAACAAGTTGTTCCATGTACCCAGTTTCCTTTCTGATTCATCTTTAATTTAATATTAGCCCTTACTGTAACACCATAATACATCAACTCATGTTACCACACGAGACTCGTACGTAAGACCACACGGTCTAAAACCCATAGGCCACTCTCAATGTTTCCCGGGAGTACCACATTCTACAATACTTGTTTTTAAGAACTTCATGCGATTTTTGAATTAGTATTATTACCTTCAAATACGGATACATAGAATCACATCATTCACATAACATAGAACAAGTCTTGATCCCTTCTAACGAAAACACCATCTTTAGCCACATACAAAATCTTAAGGCATCCGTTACAAGCAAAATCTGGAACACCATAGGACTATTCTCGGGTGTCATTTACCCTTATTCAGTTGTAATTCAACTGTCTTATTGAACATAACCACTCGTTCCTTGCTAGAACTTTGACACCGCAAAACATGATTACATATAGATACAATTAGCTATCTTTCTTTTATATACACCGAACACTCCTTACCAACATATGTTTACAACATCCTAGTATTTCTTCATATCTACGAAGCACCATAACCTTTATCAAAATTTCCCAACATACCTAGAGACAGAGCCAACACAGCACACGACAGTGCAATCGGTTAATCAATAACAACCTCCCCAACTTAGCTCGGAGTCATACATCAAAGCACTTTTAGCCACTCATAGCCTTCTTACTCAAATGATGCAACAAAGTTCTAGTTATATTAAACTCAATTCGTTTACAAGCTTTGGCGGAGGTTCGAATCATCAGAAATATTAATTCTTTTGCAATTCTTGCATTCATTCACACACAACAGTCACGCCCACTCTTTAGGTGACAAAAAAAATCTTTTCTAAGTCCCAAATTTTCCAAATATTTCGGCGGAGTTTCCTTTGTAAATTGGCCTATCCACCTGCCAGAGAATCACCAAACCATTTTAACAATACATCCATAACTCAACAAGATATCACAATGTATTTCAACAATATTAAATCTCAATAATATACAAATCATATTATCACAATTTATACTTGAACCTGCGCTGTACCTGCTTGAATCATAACACATATCAAATACCTTTCAATTACACACGAGGATCGACCCTCCTACTTCTTCTCAATTTAGCATTTCATCACAATACCATCCACCAGGATACATATAGCAAAATCACTTTAGTCTTCCTGAGTTTAAACTCGTTCCACTACACATAAGGCACTTTACCTTCCAATTACGAGATATGATAATTATTCACTACGCCCATAGCTCGGAGCTACACAACAGATTAGACACGAGTCGAACAATTTAACAGCTCATCCATTAGTAAGCCTCCCTAACACTCTATAGATCGGCACAAGGCCCCAAACATGGCTACTAGCCCAAATACATAGATATAAGCCAGTCTCAGTCATTATACACAGTAATCTATCAATCGGGAAGGATCAAGTCCAAATCCCCAGTCACAATACCACCACACTCGTCACATGACGCGTGTTCCATCTCAGCACAACACTATATAGTGCAAATACGGGGTTTCAAACCCTCAATACATTATATATTGCCACCACTCACAAAATCAGCACCTCGATGCTCAAGTCATAAACAAGGTCCAGCCACAAGTCATCCTGACTGGCCCAACATGAACTCAAAGAGATTATATCTCGCCCCTCGTTCGAGGAAATCACAAGCCATAAGGCAATTACATTACTGAGCGCTCGATGCGTACACAGACGTGTGGAAGGAATTTCAAAAATTATATCTCAAGCTGAATCAAGTGCACACGATAAGAATTCCAAGAAATGTGAAATGTTTCCTAAAGGTTCGCAGCCTCCCGAGGATAAGTACAGGCGTCCCCGTACCGATCCACAAGACTCTACCAACCGGCTCAAGACTCATGAGGCCTAGTAAACCTAGGCTCTGATACCAACTTGTCACGACCCCAAATTCGGTCGTGATGGCGCCCAGCACATTGCTAAGCCAGCCTGACCAATCACAATCGACCACGGAGCTAGAAGCTCTCTTTAGCCCATTTAAGCATATTAATTTACGAAATAACAGCGATACATATAACGAAAACGGGGAACCAAGTCCCATAATACATCAACTCCCATAGACCAAGGGTAAAGAGTCATGAGCCTCTACTGAACATGAGCGTATAAAGGTCTACAAGATACCAAGTGCGGAAAGAAAAGTCAATACAAAATCAAGAGACAGGTAAGAAGGAATATCGGGTCCTGCGGACTCGCGGCTACCTCGAATATCCATAAATGTCGCCTTGCACAGGCTATCGGATCACCGCTGAGAGGTACCGGATCCGCACACAAGGTGCGGGAGTAAAATGAGTACTGCCGGACTCGGTGGTAATAAACAAGGGTAAGACAACGCGAGATAAGAAATCCGCAATAGAGAACTATGTAAAGTCGTAATCAAATACCCGTCACAGAATCGATATCAACTATACCTATACCAATAAGTACCAACAAAACAGTATAACAACTAGCGGATGTAGCTAAATGCAATGCAATGCATGATATGACCGCTACGGCGCGTAGCTCGATCCAATTTGGGTACCCGTGCTCACCGTGGGGGTTCGGACTCCGGAGGGCTCCTACGGCCCAAGCACAATATCACCTGCGGCGTGCGATCCGATCCAACATATATACTGCTGCGGCGCGTAGCCCGATCCACTACCAGTCAGCTAATATGCAAATACAGCCTTGCAGGCTCAAAAGTAGTTTTGAAAACCTTTTTATCATTTTTCGGTTGGAAAACAGTAATACCAAGTTCCAGGAGATTGGAAATTGCATGATAACAGAAATAGCTACGGACCGGTAGTAACTAATATGTCAATATGATAAGACAATGATAACGATCCTCGCGGGATCCAATAACTGGCTCACGGCCCATAAGTATACTCAACCGCCCAAGAAGGGGGTTCCTCGGCTCAAGAGTGGCCAATATTTCAATATATAGTATGCAACCATCCGGGAAGGAGGTTCGACGGCTCAAGATTAGCCAATGTCATAACACAGTATCTTCAAGTCGGACTAAGCCATAGTCCCCAATCACAATCGACCCCGCACTCACGAGAGAGTACGTGTCTCGCCGCTATACAGCGTCACAAAGTGGTATACCGGGGTTTCGAACCCGCTGGTCATCACCCACATCTATTACTCACCTCAATACAGCGCGACGAGTACTCCGCAATGCCCTTGCCACGAGAATCAAGCTCCGCACGCGTAGAATCTGATCAAATACAGTAGAAACACAACAAATTAAGCCAATGGGACGACACCCAATCAATACAACTCAATCTACATCAAAATTCCCAAAGTTGTCAAAACTCGACTTTCGGTACGCTTGTCGAAAAATTACGAAAGTCACATATCGGAACCCTCATCTCAATACGAGTCTAAGCATATCAATTTTACCAAATTCGGACTCCATTTGCCCATTCAAAACCTTGATTTTCTAATGTTCAAGCCTAGGGTTAAATCTTCCATGAATCACCCCAAATTCCTCCATTTTCATGATATAATTGCATAATATTATCAATACTAATCATAGTTTAAGTCCATAGTTGATTACCCTGATGATTTCCCTTGAGTTTCTCTTCAAAATTGCCCAAATCGCCTCTAAAGCCGAGACCCAAATGTGTGAAATGTTTCTGAAATTTTTCTCAGTTCCGATACACTTAACTCACAGCGATTTTCTCTTATGCGGATAAAATTCCGCTCCTACGAGTCCGTATCCGCGACTAGAGGGTCGCTTCAGCGGTTCCAGGCCTAGCCGGCCAATTCCGCTTCTGCGAGAAAAGGACCGCTTATGCGCGTCCGCTTCCGCGATTGAACCTCCGCTTCTGCGAAAACACCCGCTTCTGCGCACCAGAGTCCGCTCCTGCGGACTCGCCCAGGCGGTCAAGAATCCGCTTCTGCGGACTTTCCCCATTTTCATCAAGTCCGCTTCTGCGGTCACCCACTCGCACCAGCGACGCCGCTTCAACGGAAAGGATTCCGCTTCTGCGATGCCAAGCGCTCCTGCGCTCCTCAGTCCGCTCCTGCGGACTCGCCTCCGCGCCCACATTTCCGCAGGGGCGAAAATGACAGAACCAGAACACTTCAACCTGCAATTTCCATGATTTTCTTCCGTTTAACCATCCGAAAATGCCCCGAGGCCCCTGGGACCCCATCCAAACACACCAACACCTCCTAATACCTTATTCAAACTTGCTCAAATCCTCAAAACATGTCTAACAACATCAAAACCCATAATTCGTATCGAATTCAAGCCTAAATTCCTTAAAACATTCCGATTTACACAATCAATCAAAAACCCGACCAAACGACGTCCGAATGACCTGAAATTTTGCAGGCACATCCAAAATCACCTAACGGAGCTACTGCAACTGTCCCCCCGGATCAAAATTTCACCTACCGTTCGGATTTCGCCAAAATTCAATCTTAGCCAATTCAAGCCTATTTCTACACCGGGCCTCCAAATTCAATTCCGATCGTTCCCCTAAGTCACAAATCACCTCCCGGAACTAACTCTGAATCATCAGAACCTGATTCCGAGCCCTTTAACCAAATAGTCAACTCCAGGTTATTACCCTGCCAAATTACTAGAATAGCAGTACCATTTTCTTTAATCACCAGAAAGATCGATTCTTTAAATCACATGCAGCTGCCCGCGCTGCTAAATAATTTTAATGACCCCCATATATTATGAACTAATCACAAAACCTTGAATATGCCATTATCAACTTTCCATAACACATCGCATATACCATACCACACTAAGATAACATGGAAATTCATATTCCTATCCTACGCCGCAAACATTGGCGCACTCAACTAGTCAAGGGCTTTCATGATCCCATATAGAGAAAACTCATCACACATTCCAAGCTTTACATACCAACAGGAAATACAGTCATTTTTAAACCACGTTAAAACACATCATAAACTCTTTCTCCCAATTACATTGCATAAGTTAAACTGCCAGGACTGAGTCCTTATACCCATATCGAGTTACACAATTGTCAGCACTCAAAGGCTTTGTTGCACAATATCTGCAAGACTCATTACTTCAATCACATACCAATAATTAATCGTATTCCTTATCATACCGCTTCGGTTTATTAACAAGTTGCTCCATTTACTCAATTTCTTCGGTTTATTACCTGGATCTGCACACAAGGTGCAGGGAGTAAAATGAGTACTGCCAAACTCAGTGGTAATAAACAAGGGTAAGACAGCGCATATAAGAAATCCGCAATAGAGCACTATGTAAAGCTGTAATCAAATACCCTGTCACAGAATCGATATCAACCGTACCTGTACCAATAAGTACCAGCAAAACAGTATAACAACTAGCAGGTGTAGCTAAATGCAATGCAATGCATGATATGACCGCTACGGCGCGTAGCCCGATCCAATTTGGGTACCCGTGCTCACTGTGGGGGTTTAGACTCCGGAGGGGCTCCTACAGCCCAAGCACAATATCACTGCGGCATTACTGCGGCGTGCAGTCCGATCCAACATATATACTGCTGCGGCGTGCAGCCCGATCCACTACCAGCCAGCTAATATGCAGATACAGCCTCGCAGGCTCAAAAGTAGTTTTGAAAACCTTTTTATCATTTTTCAGTTGGAAAACAGTAATACCAAGTTCCAGAGATTGGAAATAGCATGATAACAGAAATAGCTACGGACCGGTAGTAACTAACATGTCAATATGATAAGACAATGATAACGATCCTCGCGGGATCCAATAACTGGCTCACGGCCCACAAGTATACTCAACCGCCCAAGAAGGGGTTCAACGGCTCAAGAGTAGCCAATATCACAATATAATACGCAACCATCCGAGAAGGAGGTTCGACGGCTCAAGAATAGCCAATACCATAGTACAGTATCAATAGGTCGGACTAAGCCATAGTCCCCAAATCACAATTGACCCCGCACTCACAAGAGAGTACGTGTCTCGCCGCTATACGGCGTCACAAAGTGGTGTACCGGGGTTTCGAACCCGCTGGTCATCACCCACATCTATTACTCACCTCAATACGGCTCGACGACTACTCCGCGATGGCCTTGCCACGAGAATCAAGCTCCGCACGCGTAGAATCTGATCAAATACAGTAGAAACACAACAAATTAGGCCAATGGGACGACACCCAATCAATACAACTCAATCTACATCAAAATTCCCAAAGTTGTCAAAACCCGACTTTCGGTACGCTTGTTGAAAAATTACGAAAGTCACATATCGGAACCCTCATCTCAATACGAGTCTAAGCATATCAAACTTACCAAATTCGGACTCCATTTGCCCATTCATAACCTTGATTTTCTAAAGTTCAAGCCTAGGGTTAAATCTTGCATGAATCACCCCAAATTCCTCCATTTTCATGATATAATTGCATAATATTATCAATACTAATCATAGTTTAAGTCCATAGTTGATTACCTGATGATTTCCCTTGAATTTCTCTTCAAAATCGCCCAAATCGCCTCTAAAGCCGAGACCCAAATGTGTGAAATGTTTCTGAAATTTTTCTAACTTCGGATACACTTAACTCACAGCGATTTTCGCTTCTGCGGATAAAATTCCGCTCCTACGAGTCCGTATCCGCGACCAGAGGGTCGCTTCAGCGGTTCCAGGCCTAGCCGGCCAATTCCGCTTCTGCGAGAAAAAGACCGCTTATGCGCGTCCGCTTCCGCGATTGAACCTCCGCTTCTGCGAAAACATCCGCTTCTGTGCACCAGAGTCCGCTCCTGCAGACTCGCCCAGGCGGTCACTAACCCGCTTCTGTGGACTTCCCCCTTTTTCATCAAGTGCGCTTCTGCGGTCACCCACTTGCACCAGCGACGCCGCTTCAGCGAAAAGGATTCCGCTTCTGCGATGCCAAGCCCTCCTGCGCTCCTCAGTCCGCTCCTGCGGACTCACCTCCGCGCCCACATTTCCGCAGGGGCGAAAATGACAGAACCAGAACTCTTCAACCTGCAATTTCCATGATTTTCTTCCGTTTAACCATCCGAAAACACCCCGAGGCCCCCGGGACCCCATCCAAACACACCAACACCTCCTAATACCTTATTCAAACTTGCTCAAATCCTCAAAACACGTCTAACAACATCAAAACCCATAATTCGTATCGAATTCAAGACTAAATTCCTTAAAACATTCCGATTTACACAATCAATCAAAAACCCTTCCAAATGACGTCCGAATGACCTGAAATTTTGCAGGCACATCCAAAATCACCTAACGGAGCTACTGCAACTGTCGGAATTCCATTCGACCCCCGGATCAAAATCTCACCTACCGTTCGGATTTCGCCAAAATTCAACCTTAGCCAATTCAAGCCTATTTCTACACCTGGCCTCCAAATTCAATTCCGATCGTTCCCTTAAGTGACAAATCACCTCCCGGAACTAACCGAATCATCAGAACCTGATTCCGAGCCCTTTAACCAAATAGTCAACTCGAGGTTGACTTTCCTTATTCAAGTCTCCTTCAAAAAGGCTATATGCCTCATTTTCAATCCAAATCACTCCTAACTCACCCGATAGACTTTAACACTGATATAAAAGCATAAAACGTACAATTTCAACATAACGGGGTGGTAATTCCCGTGACGACGGGCCGGGTCGTTACACCGAACTTGTTGCCCTTTAAAGGTAAATGGATGGGAAGAGATTGAGCAAGATAAGATCGACCATATGTGGGAAATTATCTTGGTAAGAAAAACTAACGCACTAATAATTTGTAATATTTTATAATTTCTTATGGTTTAACAATTACTAGAATATATGATTATAAACTTTGATTGTATTTTTTTATATATAGGAAAAGTTTAATTTTGATATGCCCGAGGGAAGAAAAAGTGCAATTCTTAGCAAAATGAGTGACCTCTATAGAGACTATAGGTACAAGTTGAAGAAGAAGTATTTTGATTCAAAAGCAAATTACCAACTTCGCCTACGAAACAAGCCTAAACTTGTTGCAGCAGATGAATGAAAATATTTGGTCAATCTTTGGAGTGATGCCGACTTTCAGGTATTTAAATTGTAAATTAATTTCTTTCTTCCTTTTTATTATTATGTATTTAATATTTTAGGATCTCAAATTTATTTAGGATAATTAATTATGGGCGTGTTTGAGATAATTGAAACTGTTTTACTTTGAATTATTATTTTTGTGATTCATAGATTGGATTCCAAATAAAATTCAGCTCTCTTTTATCACTAACATTTTCGTATATAAGAGCACGATACTTTTATTGTCTTTGTATTTCATATTCGATTTGCTTGTTTTTATGAGTTAATCCAAGGGCATATTAAGCTCTCTTTTATCACTGGCTTTTCTTTAGTAACTGATGTTCTTGATTTTTTTTTTTAATTTTCATTTAGAAGAAGAGCACACAAAACAAGACAAATAGATCGAAACGTTCTTTGCCTCCATATATTGGGACCAAAAGTTATGCAAGACTTAGATACAAAATGGTATGTACGTTGTAATAATATTTTTAGAACAAATTTAGAAGAACTATATTCACATATTTTATTCATTTAATGATAATGATTATTTTTCCGCAAGAGCAAGAAAATGGAAAAGCTCCTTCTCGTGTTGAAGTTTTTATAGAATCCCGCAAGAGAAAAAAGGAAAACAAGTTGATGCTTTTCAACAAGATGTTATTGTAACGTCAATGTGTTCTCTTTTCTTCTTATCTCCTTTTAGATTACACATTTGTATTTATATTTGATTGATTTGCATTTTTTGATTGTAGGACCAATTTGACCAATTTAAAAAGCAGCAAAAAGAAGGAGAATTTCTTTAAATGATGATGATATCTTCGAAAAAGTACTAGGGGCCGAAAAAAATGGATATCTTCGTGCGTATGGACCCAGAAAAAAATATCAGTGAATATTTTGGTGGTAGACCAACAAAAGTACAACTTATAAAGCAACTAGAATTGAGCAGAAAAGAGGCAAACGAGCGTGTGGAAGAAGTTAAAAGGGAAGCTAAGGAACAAGTTGAAGAAATCAAGAAAGATAGGAATAATCAACTAGCAAAGATGAATAAACAATGGGAAAAAAAATTTCGAATGATACTTGCAGCACAAGGTCTTCAACAAAATGATACAGATCTAACGGTAAGTAAATTATTAGAATTTTAGTACTATCTTTTTATATTAGTAATTTAGTATATATGTGATTTTTTTTAGATAATATTCATATTAAAAATAAAATTTAATTTTTTATATAAGAAAATACTTCTTTGACCCATTTAGTGATTTTTTTTCTGTTGTTATTGCAGCCTGTGGAGGAGTTATAAAAGCATCAAGGTCGACGAGCACATGAATAATATTTTCCTCTTGTCAAAACTTAGTGATATGTTTCAAACGATGTTTTAATATTTGGAATGACATTGTTGAACCTTTGTTAATTTTGTTTATTAATTTATTGTGTTTATTACGTAATTGAAGATCTTATGCAACCGTTGCCTATGTGTTTCACTGTTAAAATTTAATTGTATTTCTAAATAGGCTTTATATGAATTATTTGGCTAGTAATGCTTTTGAAATTTTTTTAATTAGTAGAAATAAATTTAAAAATTTATAGCTAAACATATATATTGCCATATAATAAAAATATAGCTATATATTTTTATTTCCATAGCAAAATGAAGAAAAATTATTGCTGCGATTTTATGCTTCATAGCAAAAGAGAATAGAATATTAGTTATGAATTTTTCAATTTGTAGCTAAACATATACTTCTACAATAGCCACGTATCAAGAACATGGCTATTCATTTTCACTTTCCGTAGCAAATAATCAAAATTATTTGCTATAGTTTTATATATTTATGACTAAAAGTATGGAATATTAGCTACAATATGAAAAAGGTTTATGGCAAATACTTCAATTCATAGCTATGGAGTTTTTAAATTGTAGCTAAACATAAGTATTATTGCCACGAGACTAAGCTCTAGAAATAGCCACAAAATTTGAGTTTGCATAGCAAATAAATTAAATCTTTTGCTACAATATAACATTTCGTGGTTACAATATGAAGATAACTACAAATTTGTTCGTCGTGGCAAAAGAATAAAATCACCTGCTATAAGTACTTCTGTTTGTAGCAAAAACCTTCTAACAACATCGCTACAACAAAAAAAAATTCTGTGGCAATAAGTATTAGTCCTTAGCCACGGATCATATAAAGTCTGTAGCTGACATTTAGCTACGCTATATTTTGCTACGAATGCTACGGAAAAAAATATTATAGCTAAAGTGTTTTACCACGAAAATTTTCATATTTAGCTACAGTGCGTTTCATAGCTATAGATGCGTAATGTTGTAGTAGTCCTATTACATTAGTTCCATTTATTAGTAATGTAATACGATTGTAGTAGGACGCATCGGCCTACGACAACCACATAAATCTCATGGCCTCATACAATTACAGGAGTTACTTTCAAAGATGGTATTTAGAGATTACCCAATGCGTATTATGCTCTAAAATTTTAAATTAAAAACCGTAACATTTTTCTCCTGAAAAATTAAAATTCAAGATATACTACCTAATTTATAAATAGCAGCCCTTTAAAATGGCTATATATTGTCATTTCCACAACAATCATCACCTTGGAATGTTGGAAATATTGGAGCAATATATTTGTGGTGGACTTGGATTGCAAGGAAATTGTCAATTGGTCTGTTTTGTTAAGGGAGAATAACAAAACCAAGATACTTTTGTGGTATTGTTAATTTTCTTGACCCTAGTAAGAGAAGTTTTAGAAATGCGATTTTTACATGTGTATACCATATAACAAATTTTATTATTAATCATGTTTAAGGTTTATGTTTATTACATTTAAACATACCAACTATCAATGTTATATATTATATAATTATATGTTCTATACGGATAGAATGAATATCACAATGTAATCCTACGATGAGCTTTATAAGTGCAATCACATTGTAGACACTATGTGAGATTAAACCATTTTAATGCATTGACCGTGTATTTATATAAGTCATAAGACTATTTTTACTAGTGGGGTATATTTAAACCACTCCGCAATGACTTATATTCCGATGTTATAATACGTTTACCTTAAAATTACAATCGTACATTACATAGGTATACTTGAACACAATGTTACCAATCTAATTGAGATGACATAATATTAGTACACAGTTCAATAATTGTATATTGGGCTAGGCCATAAACATTATAGATGTATAGCATAAACGGCAGTCACACTAGAGGTTTGGATGTTTTGGTTTCCAATATTGGTTGAATTTGTCCGTTGTTAAATATTCATAGATGGTTAATTTAACGAGTGTTATTGAACTCAAACTACACATCTAGTATTGGCTCGTGATATGCTATACAGCTATAATTACGACTGAGTGCATGTATCTCGTATGATATAGTCGTGATGTAGTTTGCTATTATAGTATACCTAGTATTCTAATACTAGACCCGCATTTATGTTTATGTAGTATTACATTTATGTTTGGCTCATCAACAATTCAGTTTGGTCCAACTACGGTTTCTCTTATATTTAATTAGGGTCTACGACAATAAACTATTGAGATAGAACTATGATAGGGAGACTTTGTAGATAATACGTCTCATTCAAATAATATGCATGTGCATGAACTGTTTTGTAATTTAGATTATTTTTAAAAACATATCTATGCAAGGACAAGGAAATCATAAGGGTTTAACAAAGAGTTTAAACAATCACCACATTACCAAATAAAATGGATCACATAGTTTTTTTTTTACATAATTTCCATACTTCTAGGCTGCATTTCATAGCCCTTCCATAGGGTTCACATATAAAATTATTTACCTTGCGCTTCATACAATAATAAGGAAATCACAAGTACAAATCAAACACTTTAAACGTTCACCACATTATCGAATAAAAGAATCATGCCATTTTTACGTATATTAGTCCATCGGCTCTTGGGGCCATAATTATCACATCAGACTTGGCACTAGGCCACATTTCATAACACAATCTCTTCTTCCCCACATTTCACATCATTTCCGCGTTTTTCACATCAACTTCATAATCTGTTTCATATTCCCTCATGTCACAAGTATCACCAGGTACAATTTCATTACGAGTTCTCGACACATTGTCTATACTTTATTTCTCAAACGCATTTGACTTATGTCAACATCTCTATGCATAGAGGACTTCACATGTTTTATTTAATATATTCTCCTTCAATTTCAATTTAAGGCCTTCAAATTTCAATACATGATTCATACCCCTTTCACCCATTTTACGTTGTCAATAATAGCACATTCATCATATTGGAATGCATCTTTCACAAATATCGGGTCACAACACCAATTCTTGTAAAGTATCAACACAGCTAGAGTCCAACATTTAGTCTTACCGCATTTACATAGTCACTTACTTTATTTCCAATCATCTTTATACATTACCAACAACTAGGCGCAATCAATCAATTACCTTTGGTACACGTAAGAACATTTTGGAACAATCAACCATAACAATTTTTCTCACAAAATTTGGCATCAAAATATCAATTCAAACTTGACTTGAAGTCTAGGCATTTTAGCACATAGTTCACATTCTTTACATATCCTCATCTACCAAGAATAATATATTAAACAAATGAAGAAGTATCTTCCACATATATTTTCACAACAATAATTCGCTTAACATAACAACACGGGTGCTGCATCAATTATATTTTGAACCTACAACATTTATGTGGGCACCATTGAAGCTTAATTTCTAAGAGACGGGGTTTTAGCCGTACATACAGATGATATACTACATGATCTGGTGGGGCGGTGACATTAGTTGGAACAAGGGTACTCTCCTTAATAACAAGTTCTACCAATCACTCCATGGCTCAATACATTCTTCTAACAAGTCCTTGGGTGATCCACTTGAACTCAATGGTGGGATAAATCCCACCTTACATGCTTCAAATTCATAGATTATGGTATCAAAATTACCAATCTTGAGGGTAATACTTAGAGAGGAAATTAGCTCCCTATCTTGAGCCATATCGCATGATCTAGAATATCAAAGAAATGGGTAAATTCCTAAATGTCCGTGCAGCCCCAACTTATAGATGTGGTCGACAATACACCAATAAGAAGGGCGCTACTAGACACGGCTCCAAGACATCCTAGGACACTTAAAAACCTTAGGCTATGATAACAAGTTTGTCACGCCATGACTGGGTAGCCCCAGTCAAGCGGACCTGGGTGCCTATCTATCCCACGCGTTACCCCTGTGTTGATTATTTCTCATAAATCAAATATCTTACCAATTATAACTAATTTCACAATGTACAAACATAACCATACGATTGATTTACTAACAAGTTTACAATTTACATTTACAGCGCCTGACATATATATACATAGGCCATAATTCCACAGTTTACATGTCTACGGAGCCTCTAGGATTACAAAGGAGGATACAATACTTGCCGGTAACAAGGCTCCGGCTATACCTTAAAATTAAAAAAAATCCAAAATAAAGTCTAAAACAGAAGTAGCATGAGCCACACAGGGCCCCGAGGAAGAAAAGGGCTCACCAAAACGGGCAGTGGAAGATGAAGGATACTATTGCCGATGAGCTGAAGTGCCTGCTACTGATCCATCTACAATCATAACACGAATGTAGCGCCCCCGGCAAAGGGACGTCAGTACAGTGGAATTGTACTGGGATGTATGGACAAACTTTGTCCCAAGTAAACTCAAGCCATTAAACAAGTAATCACGATAATAAGACAACCAATAAATTACATCAAGAATTTATTAAGCCAGACAACCACGTTTTCCACATTTTCCTCATTTCAAATAATTCTCAACACAAAGCACGATTTAAGATCAACAAGGAGAACAACAACCAATCAATCACGTAAAACACAAGTAGTCAAACAAAGGGGCAATCAGTGCCCCACAGGTTGCAAACTCTCCTGCTGTCTCCTTTCACAATTTCACATCAATGATTTTATATCAATTCTAGTAGCGATTTCGATCGCTTTCCATCCTTATTACCTCGTCCACCCTTGTTATCTCGGCCACCCTTATCACCCCAACCCACACCTTATTACTTCGTGTTGCGGCGCGCAACCCTATCCCACCGTACAGTTTCAATCACAACAATCACAAACAGCAAACAAGGCACTACACAAAATCACAACAAGTGCAAATAAGCAATTTACAAATCGGTTCATGTTCTCAAATACTTTTCAAACCAATATCACAACCAAGTTACATTGTTTCCATATTCGAGAGTACCCATACAGTTATGTTCAACAATTTATCACAACTCAAGTGTTTCATTTCTTTCCCACAAGAAACCATATATGCCATCACATCAATTATTCTCAATTCTTTACCAATTTCAATTCCCTTTTTATCTTTCGGTTCGTATTCCATACCACAACACACATAGTTCAACATCAACTACCCAATAACAAAATCAAAAAATTACACAAAAATCTCTCAAATTAACACATGGCAAACAAATTGCACACATAAGGGCGATTTCACAAGAATCAAAGTTAGCCATACATATCTCGATTGCGTATCTTGATTTCGAATCCCCTTTTTAAGACTTCTTTCATTCCCTAACCCAATCTTTACTTATTTAAGTTAAACAATCTTCCCATAAACCTAAGTTGTAGATGCATGTATACACAATACTAATAAACCCAAGAATCATACCTCAATAACCATCTTATACTCTAAACTTGAAATTAAAACCTAGGGCATAGAATCTTACCTTTTAGATGAAGAACTTGCGATTGGGTTCTTCGATTCTTGAATGTTGATGCAAGATTTGGATGATTTAGATGTTGGGTTCCTCCTTCTCTCTCTAAAATACTCTCACCTCTCTCTAAAATCAGTAGGAAATGACCCCAAATAAAGCCCCAAAGGTTATATATCAAAAAGGGGTTGGGTTATGAAAATAAAAAAAATAACCATGCGATATCAATTCTGCTATAGCAGAATGCACCGCAGAATGGACATGCGGGCCGCGGAATGCACTGCAAAATTGGCAGCCAAATATGAGCTACACTGGTCCAATCTGCGGTTCAATCTGCGGTCCAAATGCGGACCACATAACGAAAATGCGGACCCCAGAGTACAAATGCGGATCGCAGATTTGACCTGACACAGGATCGCATTTTCCAGCCTTTGGTAAGTTGATCATAACTTTGTGTAGGAATGTCCAAATGTCGAACGGTTTGAAGCGTTGGAAACTAGACTCAAAGGGATTTCATTTGATAAGCTATTAACCACATAAAACCTTATAAATAATTATATATGATCCTTTGAAGTGGAGCTATGTGCGAATCCATTTGGAATTTTGGCCTATTTCGAAAATTTTCCCATTTGGGATACACCTAGGCTTCCATTTGGACCTCACATAACTTACCATAAGACTTATACTCATATTTACCAAGTCTAATTGATGACCACCATATTAATAGAACATAAGAATATTATAATAAGCATGTGTGACACTACGAAATCCTAAATTACTAAGCAAAATTTTCCGGGGCCTTACATATACTAGGATGCATCGGCCTACGACAACCACATTTTGGCTAATATAATTGTAGTCATAACAGATTAGGAGTAATGTAATGCGATTATAGTAGGACGCATCGGCCTACGACAATCACATAAGTCCATTTGACTAATACGATTGTAGTCATAACAGATTGGGAGTAATGTAATACGATTGTAGTAGGACGCATCGGCCTATGACAACCACATAAGTCCATTTGACTAACACGATTGTAGTAATAGGACTTTCTGTTTATATATCGTATTGGGAGTAATGTCATACGTTCATACAAGGACGCATCGGCCTACGACAATCACATCAGTCCACTTGACTAATACGGTTGTAGTAATAACAGATTGGGAGTAATGTAATACGATTGTAGTAGGACACATCGACGTACGACAACCACATAAGTCCATTTGACTAATATGATTGTAGTAATAGGAACTTCCATTTATATATCGATTGTGAGTAATGTCATACATTCATACTAGGACGCATCGGCCTACGACAACCACATACGTCAATTTGACTAATACGATTGTAGTAATATGACCTTCCGTTTATATATCATGTTTGTTATTTAGTAATTGACCATCTATGAATATTATTTCATTCATATACTAGGATGCATCGGCGTACGACAACCACATAAGTCCATTAGACTAATACGATTGTAGTCATACGACCTTCCGTTTATATATCATGGTTATTATTTAGTAATTGACCATCTATGAATATTATTTCATTCATATACTAGGACGCATCGGCCTACGACAACCACATAAGTCCATTTGACTAATACGATTGTAGTCATAACGATTGGGAGTAAGGTAATACGGTTGTAGTCATAGGACCTTCCGTTTATGTCATACGTTCATATTGCGACGCATCGGCCTACGACAATCACGTAATTCCATTTGACTAATACGATTGTAGTAATAGGTCCTTCCGTTTATCTATTGTGGTTGTTATTTAGTAATTGACCATCTATGAATATTATTTCATTCATATACTACGATGCATCGGCCTACGACAACCACATAAGTCCATTGGACTAATAGCATTGTAGTAATAGGACCTTCCGTTTATAAATCGTGGTTGTTATTTAGTAATTGACCATGAATGAATATGATTTCATTCATATACTAGGACGCATCGGCCTACGACAACCATATACTATGACGCATCGGCCTACGACAACCACATAAGTCGATTGGACTAATACGATTATAGTCATAACATATTGGGAGTAATATAATACAATTGTAGTAGGACGCATTAGTCAAATGGACTTATGTGATTGTCGTAGGCCGATGCGTCCTAGTATATGAATGAAATAATATTCATAGACGGTCAATTACTAAATAACAACCACGATATATAAATGGAAGGTCCTATTACTACAATCGTATTAGTCAAATGGACTTATGTGGTTGTCGTAGGCCGATCCGTCCTACTACAATCGTATTACATTACTCCTAATCTGCTATGACTACAATCGTAATAGTCAGATGGACTTATGTGGTATTCGTAGGTCGATGTGTCCTACTACAATCGTATTACATTACTCCCAATCTGTTATGACTACAATCGTATTAGTCAAATGGACTTATGTGGTTGTCGTAGGCCGATGCGTCCTATAATGCATTGTAGTCATAGGAACTTCCTTTTATATATCGTGGTTGTTATTTAGTAATTGACCGTGAATGAATATGATTTCATTCATATAGTAGGATGCATCGGCCAACGACAACCACATAAGTCCATCTGACTAATACAATTGTAGTCATAACAGATTGGGAGTAATGTAATACGATTGTAGTCATAGGACCTTTTGGGAGTAATACAATTGTAGTCATAGGAACTTCCGTTTATATATCGTGGTTGTTATTTAGTAATTGACCGTGAATGAATATGATTTCATTCATATAGTAGGACGCATCGGCCTACGACAACCACATAAGTCCATCTGACTAATATAATTGTAGTCATAACAGAATGGGAGTAATGTAATACGATTGTAGTCATAGGACCTTCGGTTAATATATCGTATTGGGAGTAATGTCATACGTTCATACTAGGACTCATCGGCTTACGACAATCACATAAGTCCATTTGACTAATACAATTGTAGTCATAAGAGATTGGGAGTAATGTAATACGATTGTAGTAGGACGCATCGGCCTACGACAACCACATAAGTCCATTTGACTAGTACGATTGTAGTCATAGGACCTTCCGTTTATATATCGTATTGGGAGTAATGTCACATGTTCATACTAGGACACATCGGCCTACGACAATCACGTAAGTCCGTTTGACTAATACCATTGTAGTAATAGGACCTTCTGTTTATATATTGTGGTTGTTATTTAGTAATTGACCATCTATGAATATTATTTCATTCATACACTACGATGTATCGACCTACGACAACCACATAAGTCCATTGGACAAATATAATTATAGTAATAGGACCTTCCGTTTATATATCGTGGTTGTTATTTAGTAATTGACCATGAATGAATATGATTTCATTCATATACTAGGACGCATCAGCCTTCGACAACCATATACTAGGATGCATCGGCCTACGACAACCATATACTAGGACGCATCGGCCTACGACAGCCACATAAGTCCATTTGACTAATACAATTGTAGTCAAAACAGATTAGGAGTAATGTAATACGATTGTAGTAGGACGCATTAGTCAAATGGACTTATGTAATTATCGTAGGCCGATGCATCCTAGTATATGAATGAAATAATATTCATAGATGGTCAATTACTAAATAACAACCACGATATATAAACGGAAGGTCCTATTACTACAATCGTATTAGTCAAATGGACTTATGTGGTTGTCGTAGGCCGATGCGTCCTACTACAATCGTATTACATTACTCCCAATCTGTTATGGCTACAATCGTATTAGTCAGATGGACTTATGTGATTGTCATAGGTCGATGCGTCCTACTACAATCATATTACATTACTCCCAATCTGTTATGACTACAATCATATTAGTCAAATGGACTTAGGTGGTTGTCGTAGGCCGATGCGTCCTACTACAATCATATTACATAACTCCCAATCTGTTATGACTACAATCGTATTAGTCAAATGGACTTATGTGGTTGTCGTAGGCCGGTGCGTCCAACTACAATCGTATTACATTACTCCCAATCTGTTATGACTACAATCGTATGAGTCAAATGGACTTTTGTGGTTGTCGTAGGCCGATGCGTCCTACTACAATCGTGTTACATTACTCCCAATCATAGGCCGATGCGTCCTAGTATATGAATGAAATCATTTTGATTCACGGTCAATTACTAAATAACAACCACGATATATAAACGGAAGTTCCTATGACTACAATCGTATTAGTTGTGATGAGCCGGCCCGTCGTCACAAGAGTTATCACCCTATTACCCTTTCGTTTATATGTTTCATGCTTTTACATTAGTGTTATAGTCTATCAGGTGAGTTAGGAGTGATTCTGGTTGAAAATGAGGCAAATAGACTTTTTGAAGGAAGCTTGAATATGGAAAGTCAACCCGGAGTTGACTATTTAGTTAGAGTGCTCGGAATCGGATTCTGATGATTATGTTAGTTCGGTGAGGTGATTTGTGACTTAGGGGAGCGATCGAAATTGAATTTGGAGGCCCGGTGAAGAAATAGGCTTGAATTGGCTAAGGTTGAATTTTGGCAAAATCCGAATGGTATGTGAGATTATGATCCGGGAGTCGGAATGGAATTCCGACAGTTGCAGTAGTTCTGTTTGGTGATTTTGGATATGCCTGCAAATTTTCAGGTCATTCGGACATCGTTTGTTCGGGTTTTTGATTGGATGTTGGTTTCGGAAGTTTTAGATAAAACTTAGGCTTGAATTCACTTTGATTTGATGATTTCTGTGTTTAGGGACTTGTCTTGATGATTGGAACAAGTTTGTATAATGTTTTAAGTCATGTTGGTGCTTTTGGTTGAGGTCCCGGGGGCCTTGGGTGTGTTTCGGATGCCTAACGGGTCATTTTTGGAAGTTTTTGAAGTGTTGTTGCTGGTATCTGGTGTTGTCCTTCGCGTCCGCGAGGTCCCATCGCGTTCGCGAAGAAAAAATTGGATTCTGAGACTTTTGGCCATCGCATTCGCGACAGTGCTTTGGATTCGCGATGAAGAATTTGTCATCTGGGACTTGTGTTCTTCGCGTTCGCGAAGAAGGAATTTCTGTTGCGCAGGTCCTACTTCGGAAGCTCATATCTTTTTATTTACAAGGAATTTAGAAGTGAATCCAAAACGAACGTTGTAGATAGTTGAATCTAGTTTCGGAAACATATTATAATAGTCATTTGGAGTTGTGTGTAAAACGTTATGACCATTTCAATAGAGGCTGTCCGAGCAGAGGTGAAAAACAAAATTTTGGAAGTTTGTTGTTCGCGAACGCGAGAGTATCACCGCGAACGTGAAGAACAAGTCTTTGGGCAGCAGAATAAAGTCCAAACTTCGTCCCATTTGTTATTTTTGATGATTTGGAGCTCAGGTAAGGCGCTTTTTCGGGAGATGTTTTGAGAGAACAACAGGGTGAGCAGTCTTAACTCAATTTTGATTGTATAACTCGAATCTATTGCAAGTTTTGGTGTTTAATTTGAGAAACTTTGTTGAAAAGGGTAGAAAACCCTCTTGGATAGAAATGGTGATTTAAGGGGTCAAATGAACTCCAATTTTTATGAATTTGGTATGTATAGACTCGTGTTGAGACAAGGATTCCTGAAAATGTAACTTTCGTAATTTTTCGAGAAGTGTACCAAAAGTCGGGTTTTGACAACTTTGTGTGTTTTGATGCAATTTGGGTTATTTCGAACGGGTCGCATGAATTTGGCATATATTGATGTATTATCATTGATTTTGAGCAGATTTGGCATCCGAGGATATTGATTTGCGAGGCGAGCGCAAGGCGGACTAAGGCTTCTACCGGTTCGAGGTGAGCAGTGATAGTAAATAATGTACTGAGGGTTTGAAACCCCGTACTAGCACTTCACAGTGCTATGTTGAGATGAGATACACATCTTGTGATGGGCGTGGTAACATTGTGATTGGGGGTTTGGACTTGGTCCTTCCCGGCTAATAGAATACTATGTATTATGACCGATAATGAGATTAAGACTGTGTAATTGGGCTAATAGCCATGTTTAGGCCTTGTGCCGATCTGTAGAGCATTAGGGAACCTGTAGAGCTTGGTGACCCTTATATCATGTTGGAAACTTACATTCAACCGTAAAACTAGCCGAATAGCATACTAAGAGCCAGTACTTGATGTGTACTGTGAGAGATAGATTACATAGGGTGGAAATTCCGTGATTTAGCTGAGTGGGCCTGAAAGGCCAATCCTATACTAATTGGGACAGGGTCGAGGACCCGTTATGAGGTATTATATATACATATATATATGCCTTTATTGGATCCGGCTGCACGCCGCATCAGTATATATATATATTGGATCGGGTTGCACGTCGCAGCAGTATATATATTGGATCGGGCTGCACGCCACAGTAGTATATATATATTGGATCGGGCTGCAGGCCACAGCGGTATATATGTTGGATCGGACTGCACACCGCAGTATTATTGCGCTTGGGCTGTAGGAGCCCCTTCAGAGTCGGAGTCTGCACACATTCTCAGTGAGCGCTGGTGTATATTATGGGATCCGGCTACACGCCGCAGCAGAATAGTTATATATGTATATATATATATTGGATCGGACTACACGCCGCAGTAATACATGTGTGGATCGGGCCGCACGCCGCAGCATCATAGCGCTTGGGCCTAGGGAGCCCCTCTGAAGTCTGTATACACCCCCAATGAGCGCCGTCGACGTTAAATGGAGCGGGCTGCACGCCGCAGCATTATATGTATTGGAGCGGGCTGCACGCCGCAGCATTATACTTATACATATCCATATACATGATAGACATATGTATATATTTACATACATTGAGATGGCTGTACACCGTAGTGGTACGAGTGAGGATGTGGTAAGTGTGGGACCTTGTTGAGGTAGATGTGGACTGGAGATCAGAGTACTCATTGTAGTGATGACTTACCTATGGGGGTTTGCCTTAGAACTTTTTAGTGATAGTATAGGAGTTCTTACTTTCAGTTATTGCTTATTATTATTACTCACTAAGTTGAAATATACTCACCCCACTCCCCTGCACATTTTGTGCAGATTTACAGGTTCAGGAGGGCAGTTGACCTATCGCAACTACTTTATTATCCCCATTCCGTGGAGACTTCGAGGTAGCTGCCGACGTCCGCAGTACCTGACCTCTTCCTTTTTATCATTTTGTTGTCTCCATTCTGCTTAGACTTGATTGTGTAGTAGATCTCATTTGTAGAGGCTCAGACTTATGACACCACAATCTGGTTGGGACTATGTTTTTGTATTTAATTTCTACACTTCTTGATTTGTTATGAAAACAGGCTAATCACGCCGATTAATCAGTATTAATTATAATTGGCTGGTTTAAATGGATAATATGGTCGGGCTTGCCTAGCAAAGTGTTGGGCGCCATCACGACCAGGGTTTGGGTCGTGACAAGTTGGTATTAGAGCCTAGGTTAACAGGTCTCGCGAGTCATGAGCCGGTTTAGTAGAGTCCCGTGGATCGGTACGGGGATGCCTGTACTTATCCTCGGGAGGCTGCAAACCTTTAGGAAAGTTTCAAATTCTTAAAATTCTTATCGTGCGTACTTGATTCAGCTTGAGATGTTGAAAGGGACGCTGAAAGGATGATTTTGTATAAACAGCCACCTTTGGGTCAATTTTTTAGATTTTGACCGATTGACCCACACAGCCTTAAAATCTTCGTCCCCGAAGTGTTGAAAGGCTGTGTTTTCAAAAAATAAGTTTTTTGTATTATTATTTGAAAAAAAAAAACAAGAATAGAGTCAGTGATCAAATGAATGTCGTTTGCATTTTTGGTCAGAATAAGCCAAGCCAGCTTCGGTAGTGTTTTAAACTGTTCTCGCCAAGATAGCCTTAGAGTATCTTTCAGTTGTCGAAAGGCTATTTTCGTAGAAGAACAGATAAGTTTGTAAAGTGTAATAAAATACACTTTCCCGGCCTCAAAATTTAAGCGAAATTGAGAAGGGGCCACATTTACAGAAATAGCCATCTGGTTGAAATTGGCAAAAAGGGAAGGAATATGCCAGTTTTTTTTGTTTTTTAAATTCATATTTCTTTTGATTAGAACATATGGTGTCTGATTTTCAAGTATGTAAATTCTTTTGGCAAAGTTTGTTAATAGGGTCAGTTTCTAATACTTTGTTGTCTAGTTTGTTTTATCTTAAAAATTGAAAAAAATGTGTTTTATTATTATTGACCTTTTATTGACACGAGCTATGCACGGTCTGATTCATGCGGGGTCATGATACGTAGTCAATCTCCATAAGATTCAACCACAACTAAAAATCAAAATAAAAAGATAAAATAAATAAATAAATAAAAGAGATAAAGGCATGATGGAAACAACCAAACTGCTTAGGAACATTGCATACTAACATGCAAGTACAATATGTGTAAACTCTAACGCTAACCAAGTTTGTTATTTTTCCAGAAGATTTCAAATAGTTAGTTTGTTAGGACGTTCTCGCAGATTACCATTACCACACGAGATCCAAAGGGCACATTCCGAAAAGCATGTCCAGTTCGGACAAAAGCATCGAAGAGGAAAAAACGGAAAGGCAAACGATGAAGGAAGAAGTAGACATGTTAAGGCGGTAGATAGAAGAAATGCACATAGCCTGGGCTAGAGGGCAACCATTACCGTTGCTTCCCAATGCACCTACTCTACCACCAGTTCAGACTCCGGAAAATCCTCCCACTGGACCGTCGACAAGCTTCCCAAGTCACCACTACTACCAGGGAAGAAATCCCTATGAACCCCAAGTTCCACCACCTAATCAAAACCCTCCTCCATTAAATTCTCCCGTCTTTATGGCACCTCCACCAGCCCCATTGCACATGTCGTTTAAAGAGCCGTTGTTTCAGGCTCATGATACACAATATTACCCCCTGAACTCACATTCAAAGCACCCGAGCCACATACCTATAATCCCAACTTTGAGGACCCGGCAGAAATTGAAAGGTCGTCTAAGAGCCAAGAGCAAGACGAAATGATGCGGAAGTTTAAAAGCCTGGAGCAATCCTTCAGGAACATGCATGGGCTAGGAAACCAGGTCAGCATAGCCTACAAAGATCTATGCCCTTTTCCTGACGTCCAATTACCAGCGGGATTCAAGATGCCCAAGTTCAATTTGTATGAAGGGCATGGCGATCCTATGGCTCATTTGCGGGGTTTTTGTAGTAAGATGAGGGGGGAAGGAGGAAAAGACGAGTTTTTGATAGCTTACTTTGGCCAGAGTTTGAGTGGGTCGGCATTGGAATGGTACACCAGACAAGATCCAAGCAGGTGGTACACATGGGATGATCCGGCACAAGATTTCTCCGGACACTTCCAATATAACCTTGAGATAGTCCTAGACCGTCTCACATTACTAAAGCTTGAGAAGAAACTCGGGGAGAGCTTCTGGGAATTTGGATTCCGATGGAGAGAACAGGCAGCAAGAGCTGATCCTCCGATGAGAGAGGAGGAAATGGTGGACTATTTTCTGCAAACTCTGGAGCCAACTTACTTTGGTCACCTGGTGACATCGGTTGGCAAATCTTTTAACGAAGTGGTCAAAATGGGAAGTATGATAGAAGAGGTACTTAAGTCTAATAAGATCTTGAGCTATTCCGCGATAAAAGCAACAACTCATGCTATTCAGAGTGGCACGGGGGTTGCACTCGGGAAGAAGAGAAGAGAAGAAGTTGCAACGGTAGAGGAAGGTACTTGGTCCAGATCGAAAGGTCCTTCCCCTCATTACCAAGCAAGATCTTACCACCCAACCCACCCAAATCACCCTCCACGAAACACATATCCACCACCAAGGGCTTATAATAACCCTCCAGGACCAGGTTTCCGCGGGAATCATGCTTTCAGAAATGAAAGGGCACATAGAACATTCACTGAGTTGGGAGAAACATATACTACTTTGTTCCACAAATTAAAGCAGTTAGGCTTGTTAAGTCCTATTGAGCCAAGATTGCCAAATCCCCTACCCCAAAATATGGATCGCTCAGTAAGCTTTGAGTATTGTTCAGGGGCTCTCGGACATGATACCGAGAAGTGTTGGAAGTTGAAACATGCAATGCAAAATCTTATTGACACCAATAAGATCGAGGTTCAGACACCAGAGGCACCCAACATCAATCAGAATCTGTTGCTAGCTCACCGTTAGATCCACATGATCAAATCAGGGGAGGAAAAAAGCTTGATCCGTGATAGTGGGACCATATTCCAAGAAAAATCAATCAGCATAAGTTGGTAAACACCCACCCTTCTGTATATTTATATTCGAACTACCAAACAAAATAGGGGAAACAATATGTCCTTAATATTTAAAGTAACTCCTAAACCAGATATTCACGATTAAGATCTCACTGATCATTTACTAACAAACAGTTTTAAGACCTTATTACAAACCAATAGTTGATTAAGTAAATGACCAAATGTCTTAGCTTTCGAGATGCATATAATTCAGGCCTTACAATATCATAAATTCTAGATTGCCTAAATCTCAATTAGTAACACACATAACTTAACAGTTAAAATTAAGCACAAAAACAACTTCAAAAATGTATCATTCCTTCAATAGTTTAAATACAACCAATGATTTAGTTCTTCACAATGTCTCTTCAGATTGAAGAATACCTGGAATCGAAACAAAGTAAAGATGAGGAGTCAAACAGAGGCAGAACAACAAGGCAATTCAGCAGTAACACAACAATCAACACAGCCAAATTTTCAGCCCAGAAATGACTCATCAGCTTCGTAGATATTTTAATTCCAATGAAACTGATGTATCAACCCCAAAACAACATCCAAGTACCCAGAAATGAGTACAGGAAAGCAATACTCAACAGATAAACCACAGAATAAAGAGATTCAAGTAGCTTTGATCCTAAATGAGCTAGAGACTTGAAGCCAAAATGGAATCTAAAAAAAAATGATTTAAGGAAGAAATCTCATAAGCTATCCCTCCTTTTTTTTCTATTTTTAGAATGTTTAAAGGTTTTTTTCTCTTTCTGATTGTATTTCTGTGTCTCTTTTTTTTGGACTCTCTCTCTCTCGGATTGTCCCCCTTTCCAATCTGATTTTCCAGCCTTTTATAGGCATACAATTGGTGCCCTCTCCCTCAGCTTAGTCCTTTTTTCAATATTAAATAGAAACTCAATTTCCACTCACTTAGTATTTTCTTATTTTAAAGCAACTAATGTACCTCCTATCTAAACTAGCAGCCCCCTAATTAGAATCCCTAATGTTATTGATTAACCCCTAAGCTCTTAGCAGCCATCAATTATTGCTAATCAAACTCCCCAAAATGACCACGTAACTACTAAAAATACTATACTACCCCCATCCCTTTCAAATTTGCACTAAAATCTATCACCTATAACCAATTCAAGCCTAACAATTGACTAATTAAACATATAAAAGTAATTTCCTATTCAACAAAATTAGGATAACTTAGTAAAGTCAAGTTCTTATCAGAACAAACATAGGGATTCAATTCAAATAAATTAACTCAAAACAATCTAGTTCCAATTCAGCTATAACTCAAACTTTTCAAAGTTTTTAGCACATGAAAATCGACATCTATTCACGTTTGTTCAACAAAAAGGAGCAATATTATCAAAAAAGATTTAGTAGCGAGTTAACACCTTAATGACATATACTCAAATAAGCAAAATATGTATTAACAGTGAATAATCAAAAGGAATCAATATAGTAGGAAACATCTAAGAAAATAAAGCAAGTATAGAAGATTTAAGCATATATACAGCGAATCTTCATCTATATTTCCGACAACAACCAAGTAAAGTATCACAGACCCAATCGCAGAAAAATAACACATGAATCAATCTGAACGCGTACAGACCTGACCATAGACCAAGCCGACATCTTGAACGGAATTGAATAGATTCAGAATGAACTCAAACCCAGACCCTAAATTCGGAAAACGGACATTTGAAATAACCTTCAATATTCATATGTCAAATCATTATTGTATTGAGAAGAAACAAAATTCCTTAACAAATTAAAATCGAAAAAGAAAATGACTAATCGAGGGGCTGACCGCTATGGAAGGGAAAACAGGTCGAGGGCTGGGTTGTATGGTCGAGCCAGCGATGAAGAGTGGACGTTGTGTTTGTGAGGGTGGAGGTGCTCAATCCGGCGAGCTACTGTAAAATGAAGATGGAGAGTAGCAGCTGCCTTTTCCTTGTCTAAAAAGAAATCCCGATGGAGATGATCTTCTTTTGGGGGAGGGGCAGCTCGTTGTTGTGTATTAGAGTGTGTAGGGTCTTCAATGTGGATGAGGTCTTTTTGGTGGATGGTTCAATGGATAGCAGAGGGAGAATGGGGGTTGTTTCTGGCGAGTTAGAGGGAGGGACGTTTGGTTCAAGCGGGCGGACAACGGCTGTAAAGGTCTCTAGGGTTTCGGCAAAATGAAATGAAAAAATGGGAGGGGGTCATTTGGGTATTGTCCGGATGGACCGGGTCGAGGCGGGTTGGTCTGTTTGGTTTGGGTAATTAGTTTGGGCTTGGGTTGGGATTTGTTTTGGGTTTTATTCCCTCTTGTAATTCCAATGGCCCTAAGATCATGACCTCTTATTTTTCTTTCCAATTTTTGTCTATTTCTTTTATTTTGTAATTATTAAAACAAAAACTCTAAAAATATATTACAAAATCAAATTAACTTATAAAAATACTAATTAACTTTTACCTAAAATAAACGCCACACAATTTGATATTAAATGCTGAAAATGCTAAAATAAATATTTTTGTGATTTTTTTTTATTTTAGTAAAACAAACTTAGTTACTCTTAATTGTAAACTTCAATTTTATTGATTGTAGTCATCACAGATCGGGAGTAATGTAATACGATTGTAGTAGGACGCATCGGCCTATGACAACCACATAAGTCAATTGGACTAATACAATTGTAGTCATAACAGATTGGGAGTAATGTAATACGATTGCAGTAGGACGCATCGGCCTACGACAAACACGTAAGTCCATTTGACTAATACGATAGTAGTAATAGGACCTTCGGTTTATATATCGTGGTTGTTATTTAGTAATTGACCATCTATGAATATTATTTCATTCATATACTAGGACGCATCGGCCTACGACAACCACATAAGTCCTTTGGACTACTACGATTGTAGTCATATGACCTTCTATTTATATTTCGTATTGGGAGTAATGACATACGTTCATACTCGGACGCATCGGCCTACGAAAATCACATAAGTCCATTTGACTAATACGATTGTAGTCATAACACATTAGGAGTAATGTAATATGATTGTAGTAGGACGAATCGGCCTACCACAACCACATAAGTCCATTGGACTAATACGATTGTAGTCATAGGAACTTCCGTTTATATATCATGGTTGCTATTTAGTAATTGACCATGAATGTATATGATTTCATTCACACACAAGGATGCATCGGCCTACGACAACCACATAAGTCCATTTGACAAGTACGATTGTAGTCATAACAGATTGGGAGTAATGTAATACGATTATAGTAGGACGCATAGACCTACGACAACCACGTAAGTCCATTTGACTAATACAATTGTAGTAATAGGACCTTCCATTTATATATCATGGTTATTAATTAGTAATTGACCATTTATGAATATTATTTCATTCATATACTAGGATGCATCGGCCTACGACAACCACATAATTCCATTGGACTAATACGATTGTAGTCATAGGACCTTCCGTTTATATATCGTATTGGGAGTAATGCCATACGTTCATACTAGGACGCATCGGCCTACGACAATAACATAAGTCCAATTAACTAATATGATTGTAGTCATAACAGATTAGGAGTAAAGTAATACGATTGTAGCAGGACCCATCGGCCTACGACAGCCACATAAGTCCATTTGACTGATACGATTGTCCTATGACCATGAATGAATATGATTTCACTCATATACTAGGACACATCGGCCTACGACAGCCACATAAGTCCTTTTGACTAATACGTTTATAGTCATAACAGATTGGGAGTAATGTAATATGATTGTAGTAGAACGCATCGGCCTACGAAAACCACATAAGTCCATTTGACTAATACGATTGTAGTCATAGGACCTTCCGTTTATATATCGTGGTTGTTATTTAGTAATTTACCGTGAATTAATATGATTTCATTCATATACTAGGACGCATCGGCCTACGACAACCATATAAGTCCATTTGACTAATACGATTGTAGTCATAACATATTGGGAGTAATGTAATACGATTGTAGTAGGACGCATCGGCCTATGACAACAACATAAGTCCATTTGACTAATATGATTGTAGTCATAACAGATTGGGAGTAATGTAATACGATTGTAGTAGGACGCATCGGCCTACGACAACCATATAAGTCCATTGGACGAATACGATTGTAGTAATAGGACCTTCCGTTTGTATATCGTGGTTGTTATTTAGTAATTGACCATCTATGAATATTATTTCATTCATATACTAAGATGCATCGGCCTACGACAACCACATTAGTCCACTTGACTAATACGATTGTAGTCATAGTAATGTAATACGATTGTAGTAATAGGACCTTCCCTTTATATATCGTATTGGGAATAATGTCATACGTTCATACTAGGACTCATCGGCCTACGAAAACCACATAAGTCCATTTGACTAATGTGATTGTGGTCATATCAAATTAGGAGTAATGTAATACGATTGTAGTCATAACATATTGGGAGTAATGTAATACGATTGTAGTAGGACACATTGGGCTACGATAACCACATAAGTCCATTTGACTAATACGATTATAGTCATATTCATATACTACGACGCATCAGCCTACGACAACCACATAAGTTCATTTGACTAATACGATTGTAGTCATAGGACTAATACGATTGTAGTCATAGGACCTTCCATTTGTATATCGTATTGGGAGTAATGTCATACGTTCATACAAGGACGTATCAGCGTACGATAAACACATAAGTCCATTTGACTAATACGATTGTAAATATAACAGATTGGGAGTAATGTAATACTATTGTAGTAATAGGACTTTCCGTTCATTCATATACTAGGACGCATCGGCCTACGACCATCACATAAGTCCATTTGACTAATACGATTGTAGTCATAGGAAATTCCGTTTATATATCATGGTTGTTATTAGTCCTATGGACTTATGTGGTTGTCGTAGGCCGATGCGTCCTACTACAATCGTATTACATTACTCCCAATCTGTTATGACTACAATCGTATTAGTCAAATGGACTTATGTGGTTGTCTTAGGCCGATGCGTCTTAGTATATGAATGAAATAATATTCATAGACGGTCGATTACTAAATAACACCAACGATATATAAACGGAAGGTCCTATTACTACAATCGTATTAGTAAAATGGACTTATGTGGTTGTCGTAGGCCGATGCGTCCTAGTATATGAATGAAATTATATTCATTCATGGTCAATTACTAAATAATATTCATAGATGGTCAATTACTAAATAACAACCACGATATATAAAGGGAAGTTCCTATGACTACAATCGTATTAGTCCAATGGACTTATGTGGTTGTCGTAGGCCGATGCCTCATACTACCATCGTGTTAAATTACTCCCAATCTGTTATGACTACAATCGTATTAGTCAAATGGACTTATGTGGATGCCGTAGGCTGATGTGTCCTAGTATGTGGTTGTCATAGGCTGATGCGTCCTAGTATATGAATGAAATCATATTGGTTCACGGTCAATTACTAAATAACAATCACGATATATAAACGGAAGTTCCTATGACTACAATCGTATTAGTCAATTGGACTGTTGTGGTAGTCGGAGGCCAATGCGTCCTAGTATATGAATGAAATAATATTCGTGGATGGTCAATTACTAAATAACCACCACGATATATAAACGGAAGGTCCTATAACTACAATCGCATTAGTCAAATGGACTTATGTGGTTGTCGTAGGATGATGCGTCATAGTATATGAATGAAATCATATTCATTCACGGTCAATTACTAAATAACAACCACGGTATATAAATGGAAGTTCCTATGACTACAATCGTATTAGTCCAATGGACTTATGTGGTTGCCGTAGGCCGACGCGTCCTAGTATATGAATGAGATCATATTCATTGTTGTAGGACGCATCGGCCTATGACAACCACATAAGTCCATTTGACTAATACGATTGTAGTCATAGGAACTTCCGTTTATATATCGTGGTCGTTATTTAGTAATTGACCATCTATGAATATTATTTCATTCATATACTAGGATGCATCGGCCCACGACAACCACATAAGTCCATTGGACCAATACGATTGTAGTCTTAGGAACTTCCGTTTATATATCCTGGTTGTTATTTAGTAATTGATTGTGAATTAATATGATTACATTCATATACTAGGACGCATCAGCCTACGACAACCACATAAGTCCATTTGACTAATACGATTGTAGTCATAGGATCTTCCGTTTATATATCGTTGTTGTTATTTAGTAATTGACCGTGAATGAATATGATTTCATTCATATACTAGGACGCATCGGCCTACGACAAGCACATAAGTCCATTTGACTAATACGATTGAAGTCATAGGATCTTCCAATAGTATATTGTGGTTGTTATTTAGTAATTTACCATCTATGAATATTATTTTATTTATATACTAGGACGCATCGGCCTACGACAACCACATAAGTCCATTTGACTAATACGATTGTAGTCATAATAGATTGTGAGTAACGTAATACGATTGTAGTAAGAGAACCTTCCATTTTTATATAGTGGTTGTTATTTAGTAATTGACCATCTATGAATATTATTTCAATCATATACTAGGATGCATCGGCCTACGACAACCACCTTAGTCCATTGGACTAATATGATTGTAGTAATATGACCTTCCGTTTATACATCGTGGTTGTTATTTAGTAATTGACCATCTATGAATGTTATTTCATTCGTATACTAGGACGCATCGGCCTACAACAACCACATAAGTCCATTGGACTATTACTACAATCGTATTAGTCATATGCACTTATGTGGTTATCGTAGGCCGATGCGTCCTACTACCATCATATTACATTACTCCCAATCTGTTATGACTACAATCGTATTAGTCAAATGGACTTATCGTGGTTGTTATTTAGTAATTTACCATCTATGAATATGATTTTCATTTATATACTAGGATGTATATTACTACAATCGTATTAGTCAAATGGACTTATGTGGTTGTCGTAGGCCGCTGCGTCCTACTACAATCGTATTACATTACTCCCAATCTGTTATGACAAGAATCGTATTAGTAAAATGGACTTATATATTTGTCGTAGGCCGATGCGTCCTAGTATATGAATAAAATAATATTCATAGATGGTCAACAACTACGATATATAAACGGAAGGTCCTACTACTATAATCTTATTAGTAATATTCATTCAAGGTCAATTACTAAATAACAACCCCGATATATAAATGAAAGTTCCTATGACTAGAATGGTATTACATTACTCCCAATCTGTTACGACTACAATCGTATTAGTCAAATGGACTAATGTTCTTGTCGTAGGTCGATGCGTCTTAGTATATGATTGAAATCATATTCATTCATGGTCAATTACTAAATAACAACCACGATATATAAACGGAACTTCCTATGACTACAATCGTATTAGTCAAATGGACTTATGTGGTTGTCGTAGGCCGATGTGTCCTAGTATGTGGTTGTCGTAGGCTGATGCGTCCTAGTATATGAATGAAATCATATACATTCACGGTCAATTACTAAATAACAACCATGATATATAAACGAAAGTTCCTATGACTACAATCGTATTAGTCAAATGGACTGTTGGGGTAGTCGTAGGCCAATGCGTCCAAGTATAAATCTAGCAAAGGGAATGCACATCGAGTCAAGTCGCTCTTTGCATAGCCTCAAACTCGGCCACAAGAAACGCATCCGACAAAGTTCCTCAATACTGGAACTGAATCAATGGTAGATACCTCTACACTGACATCTGCCACGAAGGCCCAACTAACAAAGCAATACCTACCAGCCGTCCGCTGGCCCTAGGGTACATTTATCCTGCTGGAGTATGATCTGATACGCTCTGCCACGCAGTTGTGATAATTTTTTGATATAGTCCATATCACATTATTCTAGACAACCTGACTTATGACAACCAGTCTGCAATTATATATCATTATTCCAATTCATCATATCAAGTAACGAAATAGCCACTAAGGCTTCCAATTTCCAATAATCGCTAAACGGTGCCGATACACACGATGTACCACCACTGCATAGGCGGATTACGAGAACTTCTAGTCTCCAACACATATGTAACACATGAATCGCTATGCCTGATTCCACATTCCACCGTACGAATACATAATCACACATATCAAGCCTCCATTCATACCACATAAGCCATTCATAAATTTTCCTATGCCATCAACAACTCAATCATCACTGTCAATCCAACAAGAGGATACCACAATGCCACTGGACATTATCAGTTTACATTACCTTGCCCTTTTTTGACCATATACTCTGCCAAATCACTAGAATAGCAGTACCATTTTCCTTATCACCAGAATGATTGATTCTCAGATTATCTGCAGCTGTCCACGCTGCTTGGGAATTCTAATGACTCCTCATATAATATGAACTGATCACAAAACCTTGAACATGCCGTTATCATCTTCCATAACACATCGCATATACCATACCGCACCAAGATAACATGGAGGCTTCTATCCCTTTCCTACGCCACAAACATCGATGCACTCAACTAGTCAAGGACTTTCATGATCCCATATAGAGAAAACTCATTACACATTCCAAGCTTTGCATACCAACATGAAATACACTCATTTTCAAACCACGGTAAAACACATCACAAACTCTTTCTCCCAATTACATGGCATAAGTTAAACTGCCAGGACTGAGTCCTTATACCCATATCGAGTTGCACAACTGCCAGCAATCAAGAGCTTTGTTGCACAATATCTGCAAGACTCATTACATCAACCACATACCAGGAATTAATTTTATTCCTTATCATACCGTTTCGGTTTATGAACAAGTTCTTCCATTTACCGAGTTTCCTTTATGATTCATCCATAATTTAATATTAGCCTTTACTGTAGCACCATAATACATCAACTCATGTTACCACACGAGACTCGTACATAAGACTACACGGTCTAAGGCTCACAGGCCGCTGAATACTCTCTCAAATGTTTCCCAGAGTACCACCTTCTATAATACTTTATTTTGATGAACTTCACGCGATTTTTGAATTCATTATTATTACCCTCCAATATACATAGAATCTCATCATTCACATAACATAACACAAGTCTTGATCCCTTCTAATGAGACCACAGTCTCTAGCCATATACACCACCTTAAGACACAGGACCGTTACAAGCAACATCTTGAACATCGCAAGACTATTCTCGGGCGCCATTTGCCCTTATTCATTTGTAATTCAACTGTCTTATTGAATAGAACCACTCGTGCCTTGTTAGAATTCTGACATCGCAGAACATGATTACATATAGGTACAGTTAGCTATCCTTCCTTCTTATGCACCGAACATTCTTCACCAACAGTAGTTCAAAACGTCCTACTATTGCTTCACATCTACGAAGCACCATAACCTTTACCAAAATTTCCAACGTACTTAGAGACAGAATCAACATAGCACACAACCGTGCAATCAGCTAGTCAATAGCAACCTCCCCAACTTAGCTTGAAGCAATATATCAAAGCACTTTTAACCACTCATAGCATTCTCAAATGACGCCACAATGTTACAGTGAGATTGAACTCAAGTCATATACAAGCTTTGACAAAGACTCGAATCCTCAAAAACCTTAGCTCTTCTGCAGTTCTTGCATTTATACACACTTAACAATGAAGCCTATTATTTAGGTGATAAAATCTTTTCTAAGTCCCAAATTTTCCAAAAAATTTCGACAGAGTTTCCTTTGTAAGTTGGCCTATCCACCTGCCAGAGAATCACCAAAACCATCCTGACAATACATTCGCAACTCGACAAGACATCACAATGCATATCAACAACATAAATCTCAATACTACATGAATTATATTATCAAAATTAGTACATTCATATGTGCTGCACCTTCTCAAATCATAACATATGTCAAATACCTTTCACCACAATACTCATAGGACAACCAATTCAGTTTTCTTGAGTCTGAACTTATACTACCACACGTAGTGCACTTTACATTTCCACTAAGAGGCATGAACATATTCACCACGCCTATAGCTAGATGATATTCAACGGATCACAACAAGAGTCGAACACCTAACAGCTCACCCATTATCAAACCGCCATTCCTACAATTAGGGACAATACTGATCATATGAATTTCATAATACCGGCTCGCAAAATTAGCACCTTGGTTCCCAAGCCATAGACAAAGACCCGGCCTCAAGTCCTCCAGACTGGCCCAACATGAAATCACAGGGATTATATCTCGCCCCTCGATCGAGAAATCATAAGCCATCAAGGCAAATTTATCACTAAGAACTTGAATGCACTTATTTGAATATGGCATCACCGACTTATTTACGACGAAAAATTAATTTCGATATTGTTTTGGCTATTGTTGCAAAAGGGGAGGTTGGACCTGATAAAGGTTGCCTACGTATCTAACATCCAGTGAGAATCAAATCAGCGTAGTTCAGTTAAAATAAAATAAGCTACATTTGTAAATGAAACAAACTATTTTTTATTTTATATAAAAAAACTAAACCCTTTTTTATTTATTTATTTTATTTTAAGAAATAATCTCACATTTTTTTAAATAAAAAAACATTTTTTAAATAAAAAAACAAACTATATCAAAGCTAACAAATTCCCTTTTTTTTTTCATTTTCCTCAATATTAAAAACCCGGTCAGCATACAAGTCTGAAAATAAATGCATAGAACAAATAGGATGCAACAGGATGGTCTTTTCATTTCAGGTTGCCTATCCTAGACGGACCCAGCCCCTATGTTGAGTCCCCTAAGTCAAATGCAACATGATGCAAACAAACGTTCCTACTAGGAATCCGGCTTGAGCCTTTGTTCTTCTAGGTTTAGAACCTCGGTTTATTGTTCTAGACCTGGCTTAACCGAGTGGACAACTGGGGCTGATGAGGGGGCGACGTAACGGGAGCACTAAAGTCCGCCAGCCTTGTCACTTGCCCAATACTCACTCTATTTGGAATAATTTTGCAAAAGGTGTGCTACGCGAACGTATGCACCATTTTTTAGAAGACTTAGAAAGAAGTAGGATTTCGGCACAATTTATATATACAGTTCAAAAAATATCAAAGCTATAAAAATATCATTTTGGACATTTAAGCTCAATCATATAATAAAATCAGATAATAATAAATAAAGTCAAATACAACGATAATTCTAAGCTCGGATTCTTAAACCCTGAACTAGTGGTTATGGGTTTGTTATCCCCAACAGAGTCACCAGAGCTGTCACACCTCCTTTTTTTTCGCTAACCCGCGAGGGCGCGAGGCACATATATGAGTTTTTAAAATTAAAGGACAATCGAAACGAGATTTATTTATTTAATTCAGAGTCGCCACTTGGGAGATTTATGGTGTCCCAAGTCACCGGTAATCCCGAATCGAGGAAAGAATGACTCTATTTAACAGTCTGCGTACCAAAAATCTGGATAAAGAATCCTGTTAACCTGGGAGAAGGTGTTAGGCATTCCCAAGTTCCGTGGTTCTAGCACGGTCGCTTTGAACATACTTGGCTTATTTTAATTACTGATTTTAGAACCTATGTACATTTATCTTTTTACCGCTTTTAATTACTTGAATTACCCGCATTTAAAGAATTGAATTACGCGAACGTATACTCATTCTTTTTGATGCGTCAAATTATGTCACGCGAACATGTCCACAATTAATATCGTTTTGTTTATTTACTGAGAAATAGTTTAGTCAAATTTACGCTAACGCATACTTCGAATTCTTTTTTGAGAATCAAAATTTTACAATGATGTTTCGCGAATGTACACATAATCACTATACTAATATAATTCGGGCATAAAGAAAAATACGATTATTCAATAAATTATTTCGTAAATTAAAGTCGCATTATTCGTATACTCTTTCCTTTTGACGTGTCAAAATCATGTCACGCGAACGTATCCACGATTAATAATGCTTTATTTATTTTATTAAGAAAATTTTGGTCGAGGTTGCACGAATGCATACCTTGAATATTTAAAAATTAAATTTGTAATTATGTTAAGGGAACGTATACACCATCACAAATAAACCTAAATCAAGCCTAAAGCAAACTACAATGTTTGTGATTATTATGAGGGGCATAAAATTTTTCTAAATAGCACGCCTCGAATCTACCGAAATATATACAATTTATTCGTATGAAAGTGACTGTAATTTGCTAAGGAGATTAAAAAAATACAAGACTAGATGCACATGTTGTTACAGGCTACTGTAATAGCACGATTTTTACTCAAGAACAAAACAAGACAATATGAATCATTCAAGGCTACACCTGACTAACTTATAGACATGGCTGACGCCTACTGCTCCAATGGTAATTATTCAGAATAGTCCTTAAACCATTTAAACTCATCATTAAGTACCATAATAGCAGACACTGATTAAAAATAAGTAGCTCTTCCATTACAAAATAATTGTTAAACACCTACCCTTCTGTATATTTATATTCGAACTACCAAACAAAATAGGGGAAACAATAAGTCATTAATATTTAAAGTAACTCCTAAACCAGATATTCACGATTAAGATCTCACTGATCTTTTACTAACAAATAGTTTTAGGACCTTATTACAAACCAACAGTTGATTAAGTAAATGACCAAATGTCTTAGCTTTCGAGATGCATATAATTCAGGCCTTACAATATCATAAAGTCTAGATTGCCTAAATCTCAATTAGTAACACACATAACTTAACAGTTAAAATTAGGCACAAAAACAGCTTCAGAAATGTATCATTCCTTCAATAGTTTAAATACAACCAATGATTTAGTTCTTCATAATGTCTCTTCAGATTGAAGAATACCTGGAATCGAAACAAAGTAAAGATGAGGAGTCAAATAGAGGCAGGACAGCAAGGCAATTCAGCAGTAAACAGCAATCAACACAGCCAATTTTCAGCCCAGAAATGACTCAGCAGCTTCGTAGATATTTTAAATCCAATGAAATTGATGTATCAACCCCATAACAACATCCAAATACCCAGAAATGAATACAGGAAAGCAATACTCAACAGATAAACCACAGAATAAACAGATTCAAGTAGCTTTGATCCTAAATGAGCTAGAGACTTGAAGCCAAAATGGAATCTGAAAAAAAATGATTTAAGGAAGAAATCTCATAAGCTCTCCCTCCTTTTTTTTTTCTATTTTTAAAATGTTCAAAGGTTTTTTTCTCTTTCAGATTGTATTTCTGTGTCTCTTTGTTTTTGGACTCTCTCTCTCTCGGATTGTCTCCGTTTCCAATCTGATTTTCCAGCCTTTTATAGGCATACAATTGGTGCCCTCTCCCTCAGCTTAGTCCTTTTTTCAATATTAAATAGAAACTCAATTTCCACTCACTTAGTATTTTATTATTTTAAAGCAACTAATGTACCTCCTATCTAAACTAGCAGCCCCCTAATTAGAATCCCTAATGCTATTGATTAACCCCTAAGCTATTAGCAGCCATCAATTATTACTAATCAAACTCCCCAAAATGACCCCTTAAAACTACTGAAAATACTATACTACCCCCATCCCTTTCAAATCTGCACTAAAATCTATCAGCTATAACCAATTCAAGCCTAACAATTGACTAATTAAACATATGAAAGTAATTCCCTATTCAACAACATTAGGATAACTCAGTAATGTCAAGTTCATATCAGAACAAACATAGGGATTCAATTCAAATCAATTAACTCAAAACAATGTAGTCCCAATTCAGCTATAACTCAAACTTTTCAAAGTTTTTAGCACATGAAAATCGACATCTATTCACGTTTGTTCAACAAGAATGAGCAATATAATCAAAACAGATTTAGTAGCGAGTTAAAACCTCAATGACATATGCTCAAATAAGCCAAATATGTATTAACAGTGAACAATCAAAAGGAATCAATATAGTATGAAAAATCTAAGAAAATAAAGCAAGTATAGAAGATTTAAGCATATATACAGCAAATCTTCATCTATATGTCCGACAACAACCAAGTAAAGTATCACAGACCCAATCGCAGAAAAATAACACATGAATCAATCTGAACGCGTACAGACCTGACCATAGACCAAGCCGACATCTTGAACGCAATTGAACAGATTCAGAATGAACGTAAATCCAGACCCCAAATTCGGAAAATGGATAGTCGAAATAACCTTCAATATTCATATCTCAAATCATTCTTGTATTGAGAAGAAACAAAATTTCTTAACAAATTACAATCGAAAAAGAAAATGACTGATCGAGGGGCTGACCGCTATGGAAGGGAAAACTGGTCGAGGGCTGGGTTGTATGGTCGAGACAGCGATGAAGGGTGGACATTGTGTTTGTGAGGGTGGAGGTGGTCGATCCGGCGAGCTACTGTAAATTGAAGATGGAGAGTGCAGCTGCCTTTTCCTTGTCTAAAAAGAAATCACGTTGGAGATGATCTTCTTTTGGGGGAGGTGCAGCTCGTTGTTGTGTATTAGAGTGTGTAGGGTCTTTAATGTGGATGAGGTCTTTTTGGTGGGTGGTTCAATGGATAGCTGAGGGAGAACGGGGGTCGTTTCCAGCGAGTTAGGGGCTGGGACGTTTGGTTCAAGCTGGCGGACAATGGCTGTAATGGTCTCTAGGGTTTAGGCAAAATGAAATGAAAAAATGGGATGGGGTCATTTGGGTATTGTCCGGATGGACCGTGTCGAGGCGGGTTGGTCTGTTTGGTTTGGGTAATTAGTTTGGGCTTGGGTTGGGATTTGTTTTGGGTTGAATCCTCTTTTAATTCCAATGGCCCAAAGATCATGACCTCTTATTTTTCTTTCCAATTTTTGTCTATTTCTTTTATTTTTTAACTATTAAAACTAAAACTCTAAAAATATATTACAAAATAAAATTAACTTATAAAAATACTAATTAAATTTTACCTAAAATAAACGCCACACAATTTGATATTAAATGCTAAAAATTCTAAAATACATATTTTGTGATTTTTTTTATTTTCGTAAAACAAACTCAGTTACTCTTAATTGTAAACTTGAATTTTATATGCAAATGCAACATATTTTTATATTTTATATTAATTTAAATAAATAGACATTCACACACAAATGCAAATAATAAGACAAAAATAACACGAAATCACAAAAATCATACACAACAAAAAACTATTTTATTTTTGGATTTAGGGAGTAATTCTCGTGTAGGACAAAAATCACGTGCTCACAGCTGCCCCTCTTTGCGCGTAAACACGAAGAGTTTTCGTGCAAAGATAAGTGAGCGGATACGAGCGATTTTTGCAGTGATCTTGTTGTTACTGATGTTGCATGTTGTTATTGTTTGTCGACCTCCTTATTACACCGTGCTAAAAATAAAACAAGAAGCTAGGCTAGCCTACGGATAACATGATCCTATCTATCTTCAACTTGTTTTTGCCGCCTTACTTTCTTGTTGGCTCGTGTTTCCTGTGGTGCTTTCTTTATCTCGCAAATTTGGGGAAGACACTGGCCTTCTGCCTTTGCGAATACCAGTTTTCATCGTTTTGCTCAATCCCTTGGGGATATGGCTTCCTTTATCGATCTTTTTATGCTGGGGATAACCAAGGCTTGAAGGTCGGTTCTCTCAAGATTTGTCTTATCTTTCTTTGACTTATGCGCTTGAATTTGCGCTAGGAACTCTTGTTGTAACCTTCTACTTTATGGTGGGTTACTGGTTTCAAGACCTGCAATGTAAAGACTGAAAAACATTCCTCTTGTTATACAGGTGGGCGCCTGTTTTTATTAGAAACTTTTAAAATTAAAATGCATTCTAGCAGTGATTTATGAAATATGTATATGACAATGTTTATGCAAGAAGGACCAACTCGGGTAGAAATAAAACAAACGGAAAATGTCCTATTCGAAAGCGGATGCACCTAAAAATATCCTATTCGAGGGCGGATACTCCCATCGTTTCCTATTCGAGGGAGGATACTCCCATCGTATCCTATTCGAGGGTGGATACTCCCACCGTATCCTATTCGAGGGCGGATACTCCCATCGTGTCCTATTTGAGGGTAGATACTCCCATCGTATCCTATTGGAGGGAGGATACTCCCATCGTATCCTATTCGAGGGCGGATACTCCTATCGTATCCTATTCGAGGGCGGATACTCCCATCGTATCCTATTCGAGGGCGGATACTCCCATCGTATCCTGTTCGAGGGCGGATACTCCCATCGTATCCTCTTTGAGGGCGATACTCCATCGTATCCTGTTCGAGGGCAGATACTCCCATCGTATCCTATTCGGGGCGGATACTACTACCATATCCTATTCGGGGGCGTATACTCCCATCGTATCCTATTCGGGGGCGGATACTCCCATCGTATCCTATTCTAGGGTGAATACTCCCATCGTATCCTATTCGAGGGCGGATACTCCCACCGTATCCTATTCGAGGGCGGATACTCCTATCGTATCCTATTCGAGGGCGTATACTCCCATCGTATCCTATTCGGGGGCGGATACTCCCATCGTATCCTATTCGAGGGCGAATACTCCCATCGTATCCTATTCGATGGCTGATACTCCCACCGTATCCTATTCGAGGGTGGATACTCCCATCGTATCCTATTCGAGGGCGGATACTCCCATCATATCCTGTTCGAGGGCGGATACTCCCATTGTATCCTGTTCGAGGGCGGATACTCCCATCGCATCCTGTTCGAGGGCGGATACTCCCATCGTATCCTGTTCTAGGGTGGATACTCCCATCGTATCCTATTCGATGGTGGATACTCCCACCGTATCCTATTCGGGGGCGGATACACCCATCATATCCTGTTCGAGGGAGAATACTCCCATCGTATCATGTTCGAGGGTGGATACTCCTATCGTATCCTGTTCGAGGGTGGATACTCCCATTGCATCCTATTCGAGGGAGGATACTCCCATCATATCCTGTTCGAGGACGGATACTCCCATCGCATCCTGTTCGAGGACGGATACTCCCATCGCATCCTATTCGAGGTCGAATACTCCCATCGTATCCTATTCGATGGTGGATACTCCCACCGTAATCTATTCGGGGGAGGATACACCCATCGTATCCTGTTCGAGGGAGAATACTCCCATCGTATCATGTTCGAGGGTGGATACTCCTATCGTATCCTGTTCGAGGGCGGATTCTCCCATCGTATCCTATTCGAGGGCGGATACTCCCATCGTATCTTATTCGTGGGCGGATACTTCCATCGTATCCTGTTCGAGGGCGATACTCCCATCATATCCTGTTCGAGGGCGGATACTCCCATCGTATCCTGTTTGAGGGCGGATACTCCCATCGTATCCTGTTCGAGGGCGGATACTCCCATCGTATCCTATTCGAGGGCGGATACTGCCATCGTATCCTGTTCGAGGGTGGATACTCCCATCATAATCTATTCGAGGGCAGATACTCCCATCGTATCCTATTCGAGGGCGGATATTCCCATCGTATCCTATTCGAGGACGGATACTCCCATCGTATCCTATTCGAGGGCGGATACTCCTATTATATCCTAGTCGAGGGCGGATACTCCTGTCGTATCCTATTCGAGGGCGGATACTGCTATGATATCTATGTTTGAGGGTGAACAAACTTGAGACATCCTATTTGAAGGTGGTTAAACCTGATACGCCCTATTTGAAGGTGGACAAACCTGAAACATCCTATTTGAAGGTGGACAAACATGATACGTCATCTTGAATTGTCTTCCTTGTTTCTCCGAGAAACGTTTCAACAACGGCAGAAAAGTTTCTGCCCCAGTTTTGGTGTTCTTCCTTGTGGCATGACTTTCTGCTATCAATAGCACTTTTTTCCTTGTTTCAAATCAAAGAAAATTTGTTTGTTCAAAACAATGTGAGTGGTTGTGCCACTCATGTGGGGTGGCTTTTCCTTTTCCCCTTTCCCTCACTCGGGGTTCCCAAAACTTGTTGGGGAATGATTTCATTTGCTGGAGATGATATTCCTACTGGGGATGGGTTTTTCCATCTTCCCCGTTCTGTGTTTCTCAACTCGCTAGGGGTTATGTTGTTGAAGATGAAATTTCCTTTCTTCTTTTACCACTCTTTGTTGCCCGACCACCTCGAAACTTGCTGAAGATAACACTGCTGGGAGATTTTCATTTCCTCAAAATTGGTGTTTCACTCTTCTGAAAGCTGTTGGGGATGACACTGGTTCAAAGACCGATTCACTTAAGGCTTGTCTGAATCCTTCTTCCCCAAGTGAGACTTGACTTCCAGAAAATTTTCAAAATGAAAGGAAAATTTCTGCCTAGTTTAATAATCTTTCTCGCACCACACTTCTCTACTATCAATGGTATTTCCTTGCCTTGCATAATAATTGGAAAGTTTGTGTCAAGTTTTGAAATCATTTCTTACTTGTTCTGACTAGACAGACTTTGATGGGGAACTTTTTGATAAAAGGAGAAAGATAAAAGAAACAAAATAGAAGACAAAGGAAAAATTGACTCTCTAACAAGAAACAACTATAAAAACTTATCAAATGCGGATACCAACTCTACTGGTCATGACATACACATATGGCCTATCCTCCGTCGTTAATCGCCTTTCACAATTTCTGTCTTGTGATTTCCATCTGATTATTACCTTTATTTGACTTTTAGTGCCCGAAGGGTTTTCACTTTCAAGCCTCTCTCATTTTGGTTTTCTCTCAGCTTTCGTCGCCTTATGGTGCCTGCGAAGGTTTTCTCTGCTAAGACTCTCTCATTTGTATTACTTTTAGCTGGGGATTGGGGTGTCATTGCTAAAACTCTCTTATATTTCTTTTTTGTTGGGAATCAGAGTCTTTTCTGCTGGGAATCACAGTGTTATATTCTGATGAGACTCTCGTATTTGCTTGACTTGGCCTCTTTTGAAGACTGGTCTGAAGGCCTTTTTTTGGACCGTAATGTGGGATTTGGATAGGGCTAGAAAGAAAGGGTATTTAAAGGCTCAAAACAAATCAATTTTGGGTTCAAAATTTACAACCTTCGGACCTAAATTTATAATAAACACAATTTTTCTTTGCCCCAGTTTCTTACTTGGGGATTTTTTTTAATTTCTTTATTTATACTATGACCGAGCTGTGAAGCGCCTACGTATCCTCTTTGAGGAATCAGGTCAAACGTAGTTCCTAATTCCTCATTTTTCAAGTTTCTCTTTTTCATTCATTTTTTTTTTTCTTTTCTTTATCTCTTTTAGTCTTTTCTTTCAAGTTTGTATTTCTAGTCTTTGCAACTAATTATGAAGGAGGGGTATGAAAGAAAAATACATAAGGCTAAAAGGGTTAACAAAGGATAAAGTGTTTAGATAGCAGAACAAAATGCCTTCGTCATTCCAATCTTCAAAACTTGCCAAGTGCAAATAACATATTCACGATATCTTCTAGTTGTACCAGGATTGATAACCATATCTGCCCATTCGCCTTTTCATTTGTCATTTTAAAGCATTGTTGGACGACACTCTCATTTCAGTATCACGAGCGACCCCTATGCCAACATGGCCAATTTGCCCTTAAGGTTTTCTTTGTGTTTTACCTGCCCCAGTTTCACATGACTCGGGCTTCGAATAATCTCAAATTGTTTTTTATTTCTTTTAAGAATGACCTGATCATCTTCCAATTGCTTTGTGATTAACTCTTAATATTAGGCCAAAATTATGTGTGGATGCCGTGTCAATAGAATCGGCGTTCGAACAAATGACAAATCTAAAAATAAAAAGAACTAAATAAAGAAGATGTCTGGGGGTAACAAAAGACCGAAAGTTTCACTAAACTAAATGGCAAAATGGTTCAATAACAAACAAGCAAAACAAACCAAAGTACAACCCTGAAACGAATCTTGACAAGACTAAGCAAACTGCAATGACCAAAATGTAAAGATAAGAGGGTTTGACCACAAGACAAAATCCGGATTACAACCCTGAAAATAACCCGGACAACCGAAATGAAAACAAAACAAACCACCATATGGGTCCCACTATCACGGACTTATAGTCCATGATAGCACGGACTATAACCAACTTACGCTGGTTGATTTTTCTTGTAATATGGTCCCACTATCACGGATCAAGCTTTTTTCCTCCCCTAATTTGATCATATGGGTCTAACGGTGAGCTAGCAACGGATTCTGAATGATGTTAGGTGCCTCTGGTGTCTGAACCTCGATCTTATTGGTGTCAATAAGATTTTGCACTGCATGTTTCAACTTCCAACACTTCTCGGTATCATGTCCGAGAGCCCCTGAACAATACTCAGAGCTTACTGAGCGATCCATATTTTGGGGTAGGCGATTTGGCAATCTTGGCTCAATAGGACTTAACAAGCCTAACTGCTTTAATTTGTGGAACAAAGTAGTATATGTTCTCCCAACTAAGTGAATGTTCTATGTGCCCTTTCATTTCTGAAAGCATGATTCCCGCGGAAACCTGGTCCTGGAGGGTTATTGTAAGCCCTTGGTGGTGGATATGTGTTTCGTGGAGGGTGATTTGGGTGGGTTGGGTGGTAAGATCTTGCTTGGTAATGAGGGGAAGGACCATTCGATCTAGACCAAGTACCTTCATCTACCGTTGCAACTTCTTGTAAAATTTTGATTCTCAAAAAGAATTCGAAGTATGCGTTAGCGTAAATTTGACTAACTATTTCTAAGTAAATAAACAAAACGATATTAATTGTGGACATGTTCGCGTGACATAATTTGACGCGTCAAAAATAATGAGTATACATTCGCGTAATTCAATTCTTTAAATGCGATAAATGTAATTCAAGTAATTAAAATCGATAAAAAGATAAATGTACATAGGTTCTAAAATCAGTAATTAAAATAAGCCAAGTATGATCAAAGAGACTGTGCTAGAACCACGGAACTTGTGAATGCCTAACACCTTCTCCCAGGCTAACAGGATTCCTTATCCAGATTTCTGGTACGCAGACTATTAAATAGAGTCAATCTTTCCTCGATTCGGGATTCAACCAGTAACTTGGGACACCATAAAACTCCCAAGTGGCGACTCTGAAATAAATAAATAAATCTCGTTTTGATTGTCCTTTAATTGGAAAAACTCCTTTATGCCCCTCACGCCCTCGCGGGTTAGCGAAAAAAGGAGGTGTGACAAGTCAAATGGACTTATGTGGTTGTCGTAGGCCGATGCGTCCTAGTATATGAGTTAAATCATATTCATTCACGGTCAGTTACTAAATAACAATCACGATATATAAACGGTAGGTCAGGATAAATAGCCACGTATAACAAATAGATATAGATGGACTAATCCGTCATAGACAAATATTTAATTATAATACAATTAGTGATTGATTAGTCAATGGGACTACAATTTGATATTAAGGAAATGTAATAGTCCAGCAGTATAAACTCCTTTGTCCCATTTGACTAAGTTGTGGTTGTTATTTAGTAATTGACATAAATTGGTGTTGTAGTCCCCGCGTAAACTCATTTGGAGTAATGTAATACGTGTCAAAAACATTGATATATTTTGGTCTATGATCAACACTTCGACATGTATGAGTATTGTAAATAACTTCTCAAATATAACGTGATTGAGTATTAGTTAGATGCCAACATAAATGGATTTGGTAATTTAACCCTATAAAAAAAGTGTATTACATGAGCAGTATATTTATAGAAATCCTAACCTTGTGTCACGGCCCTAGTTCACCAATCGTGAACCTGTCATGATGGCACCCAGTCTTCGCGACTGGGTAAGCCTAACACGATGCGGAATATACATTTTTATGAATATTAAATAAGGAAATAGTGGAAAACGAGATAAAAGGAATTTAATCAGTGTCGCTTGGCACATACACTCATCAACCACAGCATATAGCATACAACCTAGACCCGGAATCCCACGGGTAATACAAACTAAAAAGGGGGAGTACAACTGTGGCTCTATACATCAAGAATGTCTAAACAACGAAATGGAGGAAAATAACTACTGTCACTTTGAGAATAGAAGGAGGGCCTCTGGATCCGCAGACGTAGCAGATCATACCTCGAGGTCTCCAGAGTTCTCCTAAATCACCTGTAATGAACCTGATCTGTTGCACCTGGATCAGCACAACAAAAGTGTGTAGAAGAGTAGTATGAGTACACCACGACGGTACTCGGTAAGTGCCAAGCCTAACCTTGATGGAGTAGTGACGAGGAAGGTCAGGGCCCGACCGAGGGAAAACAATAACATAATGATCAAAACAGTAATAAGTAAGAATGAATCTAAACTAATCAACAATAAACTAATTACTACAACCGACTACGATTAACTAACTACAAGTAACCAACACAACACAAACTCAAACCAGCAAGTCCAGGACCTATGGGAATTGAAACCCACAGTCCCTCTCTATATCCAACATCTTAGGAGCTACGGGAATTTAACCCGCAGTCCCAATATCAGTATCTCTGGGTCTCCGGGAATCGAACCTGCAGCCTGTATCTCAATATCTCAGGATCTCCAGGAATCGAACCCGCAGTCTACCTCTCAACAAATATATCAATAATCTCCGAGTCTCCAGGAATCGAATCCGCAGCCCTTGGATCTCCGAGAATCGAACCCACAGTCCACAAACAATACCACTCCGGGTCTCTGGGAATCGAACCCACAGACCTGGGAACTCCGGGAATCAAACCCGCAGTCCACCGACAAAAACAATAAAAGAAACGCACAGAGAAAATATAATATGCTTAACTACAACTTCACCAAAAACTAGTGCCAACAATTATCAAGAAGTTTAAGTAAGATCAGCAATTATACAGATAAATCCTATCTAATCATGCTTTCCTAGCGAATATCAGGTAAATGTCGCAATATAATCAACTAAGAACAAGAATATCATGAATTGGACAATTCAAGTAAAGTGAGTTACAACAACCAGCGCATGTACACTCCCGTCACCTCACGTACAAGGCATTTAAACTATCACATAATATCCTAGGGGTGTAGTTTTCCCCACACGAGGTTAGACAAGTCACTTACCTCGACTTCGGTACAAAACCGCTAAGAGACAACTCTCTTGCCACGCATATCGGCCTCCACAGGTGTAGTATCTGATAAAATCAATAGAAATACATCAAAATAGGCCGATCGGGCATTAACCAATCGAAACAATTCAAAATACACCAAAAACCACAAGTTGCCAAAACCCGGCTTTCGGTACGCTTCTCTAAAAGCTACAAAAGTCACATATTCGGAACCCTTGTCTCAACACGAGTCTAAGCATATAAAATTTACCAAATTCGGGCTCCATTTGTCCATTCAAACAAATCCTTGGTTTTATATAATCCAAGCCTAGGGTGAAAAACATCCATAATAAAATTCCTGTATTTTCATGAGTTAATTGCATAATTATTAGTATAAAACCATAATTGAGTCCATAGTTGATTACCTAAAGAATATCCTTGAATTTCCCATTAAAATCGCCCAAATCGCCTCTTTAGTCCGAGCCCTAAATGTTTTAGAATGTTCTGAAATTTCTAACTTCTGATATTATTAATCCTTCTGCGATTTCCGCTTCTTCGGACAATTTTCCGCTCCTGCAAGCCCGTATCCGCGACCAACTGGTCGCTTCTGCGATTCCAGTCCTTGCCGGCCACTTTTGCACCTGCGGACCAGGTCTCGCACCTGCGAGTCCGCTTTTGCGGAATAACCTCTGCATCTGCGAAGGTCCACCCAACGCATGCCTTCCGCTTCTGCGACCTCCGACTCGCAGAAGCGATTTCGCACCTGCGATGCCCTCTTCCGCTTCTGCGTAAACACTTGGCCCAGCCCCCTTTTCGTATCTGCGGGCCATCCTCCGCTCCTACGATTCCGCTTCTGTGGTTCCCAATCCGCAGAAGCGAAAATGCTGCTACAAATTATGACAGCAACTCATATAACTCAAAATCATTCCGTTTAACCTCCCGAACTCATCCCAAGGCCCCCGGGACCCCAACCAAAAATGCAATTCTACTCTAAATCACCATAAGAACTTCTTCAAATCATAAAAACACTCCCTTAAACACGGAAATCACCAAATCAAAACGATTTCAAGCCTATGTTCCATCCAAAACTTCCGAAACCTACATGCTATCAAAAACTCGACCATACGATTTCCGAATGACCTGAAAATTTGCGGACATAACCAAAATCACGTAACGGGACTAATGGAACCATCGGATTTCCGTTCCGAGGTCGTCTTAACACTGTTCTGAATACGGGCCATTTTCCAACTATAAAGCTCCCATTTAGGGAATAAGTGTCCCAAAACACTCCAAATTCCTAACCGACCCTCCCGGCAAACCACAATAGCAGAAAAGAACTTAGGGGAATAGTTAAATTGGGGATCGAGGCGTAAATTTCAAAAACGACCGGCCGGGTCGTTACATCTCCCCACACTTAAAAGATTCGTTCATCCTCGAACGAGCATAGAAAACATACCTGTAGTGGTGAAGAGATGAGGGTACTGGCTGCGCATATCCTGCTCGGTCTCCCAAGTCGCCTCCTCGACCGGCTGGCCCCGCCACTGAACCTTTACCGAAGCGATGTTCTTTGACCTTAGCTTCCTAACTTGCTTGTCTAGAATGGCTACTGGCTCCTCAACATAAGAAAGATCCTTGTCTAGCTGAACAGATGTGAAATCCAATACGTGCGACGGGTCTCCATGGTATCTCCGGAGCATAGAGACACGAAATACGGGATGGACTCCGGCTAGGCTGGGAGGTAAGGCCAACTCATAAGCAACCTCTCCAACACGCCTCAAAATCTCAAAAGGGCCAATAAATCTAGCACTCAGCTTCCCTTTCTTCCCAAACCTCATATAGCCCTTCATGGGCGAGACTCGAAGCAGGACCCGCTTGCCAACCATAAAAGCCCTATCGCGGACCTTCTTGTCCGCATAACTCTTCTGTCTAGACTGGGCTGCACAAAGTCTGTCCTTGTCACGCCCCAAATCGAGGGACATGACCGGCGCCTGACCGGGTTGCCCCAGTCAAGCGGACCTGGGTGCCTTTCATTCCCACGCGTTACCCCTGTGTTGACTGTTTCTCATTAACCAAATAAATTACTAATCATAATTGATTTCACATTAAACAAATAAAACGATACGAGTGATTCATTAACAAGATTTCAATTTTTACAACGCCCGACATAACAAAATATATATACATAAGACTGGAGTCCCACAGTTTACATGTCTACGGAGCCTCTAGGATACAAAAAGAGAAATACAATACTTGCCGGTAACAAGGCTCCGGCTATACCTTACAAAACCAAAATGAAATCTAAACCGAGTGGCATGAACCACACAAGGCCCCGAGGAAGAAAGGGGCTCACCAAAACGGGCGGTGGAAGGAGAAGGATACTACTGCCGATGAGCTGAAGTGCCTGCTACTGATCCACCTACAATCATGACACGAATGTAGCGCCCCCGGCAAAAGGGACGTCGGTACACTTGAATTGTACTGGTATGTATGGACAAACTTTGTCCCAAGTAAACTCAAGCCATTAAATTACATCAACAATTAATTAAGCCAACCAACCATGTTTCCACATTTTCCTTATTTCAAATAATTCTCACACAAAGCACTTTCTACGATCAACCAATTTAACAATAACCAATCAATCACGTAAAGCACAAGTAGTCAAACAAAGGGGCAATCGGTGCCCCACAGGTTGCAAACTCTCCTGCTGTCTCCTTTCACAATTTCACATTATTGATTTATGTATCAATTTTCAATAGCGATTTCGATCGCTTTCCATCCTTATTGCCCCCGACCACCCTTATTACCTCGGCCACCCTTATCACCCCAACCCACACCTTATTTCACCACGTTGCGGCGCGCAACACGACCCCGCCTTACAGTTGAAAACACAACAATTTCAAACAGCAGATAAGGTACTACACACAATTTCAACAAATTCAAATAAGCAACTTACACATTGGTTCATGTTCTCAATTTCTTCTCAATTCAATATCACAACCATGTTACAAGTATTCCAAAATCGAAAATGCCCACATAATCATGTTCAACAATTCACCACAATTAAGGTGTTTCAAATTCCTTCCACAATAAGCCAAATATGCCATCACAATGGTTGTTCCCAATTCTTTACCAACCTCGATTACCTTTTTATCTTTCAATTCATATTTCATACCACACATAGTTCAACATCAATCAAATGCTCAACAAGGAAATCAAAGGATTACGTAAAATTTCTCAATTTGACACATGCCAAAACAATTCGCACACATTTGGACGATTTTACAAGAATCAAAATTAGCCATACATACCTGGTGATGAGTTTTCTTCCGTTAACTTCCTACTTTATGCTTACCCAAGCTATCTTACTCTTGCCAACCTTGTTCTTGAAGACTCTTACTTCTACTCACTTCTTTTTACTAGAAATCAAGTTCAATAATCATGCATGAGTGTAAAAATTCTATTTTTAAAAGCTATTATATGCAAACCTCTCTTTACCCAATTACAACTGAAAATCAAAGAAAATAGTTAGGGTTTTTACCTTGAAAATATTGGGGAAGTTGAATCCTTGTCCTAGAATCCTTTGGAATTAAGTAGTTGGAACAATCTTTGAAGATGAAGAACTTCTCTCTCTAAAAACCCTCTCTTCTCTCTCTAATTTTGGTGAGATGATATGATAAAATGAAGAAGAAAGGTGTTATATTAAAGAAGAGATCGGGTCAAAATGTTACAAAAATCGGGGCCGGGGTCAAATATGCGGTCACTATGCGACCGCAGAATCCACATGCGGTCCGCAAAGTGACCGCAAAAATGGCCTCAAAGTTATGCAGGTTCTGTTAAGGAATGCGGTCACTATGCGGACCGCATGTTGATTCCGCGGTCGCAAAAGTGCACCGCAGATTTGACATGCGATCGCATATCGACCGCACTTTTGACACGATTTTGGGCAACTCTCTGGAACGATTTGCGGTCAGAATGCGGTCCGCATGTCAGGTTATTCGGACCATGACACCACAGCTACTAGGTTTTATGCACAAAAATTTTACGGGGCCTTACATCCTCCCCCCTTAAGATCATTCGTCCTCGAATGAGGATTTTGAAATAAATGAGTTGGTTTTGAAAGACATGATATGCAACCATCAAAAATTTGACTAACTCTTATATTTTAGAAAAATTTCGCCACAGTTTCCTTTGTATTATGGACATATCCACCTGTCAGAGGGCCCCCGAAACACATTACCAAACAACAATATACAACTACAACACTTTTCACAACTGGTATACTCTTTCTTACCTCAACGAATGTACATATTCTATCACATTGTTACATTTTCACAGAAACTAGTCACTTCAATGAATTCTTACCTTATTAAACCAATTTAACACCATGTACACTCAACAAACCATTACCAATCTACACTTACTATTAGTCGCTTATTTAACACGTAAATCTTTGTAAGGCTTTCATTTATCAAGAACGGTTCAAGTGACCCAAGGTAACAACACATTTAACTCATTACAAAATGAAGGAGACCTTACCAATACTAAGAGGGAAACAACTTAGGCAGGATGACAGTTACTAGGAGTAGGAGGGTCACCTAATTTCTTCTAGGCTTGATCAAACAATTGGGGGTACTTTTCTTTCATCTCTTTTTCTGCTTCCCATGTGGCCTCCTCAACTTGTTGACTTCGCCACAATACTTTAACCAGAGGCAACTTCCTTATTTCTCAACTTACGGACTTGCCTATCAAGAATGGCAACCGGAACTTCTTCATATGACAAATTTTCATTAACCTCTATAGCTTCGACTGGCATGATGGTGGATGGATCTCCAATCACTTTCTTCAACATGGACACATGGAATACCGGATGCACTGATGACATCTCAGGAGGCAACTCTAGCTTATAAGCAACTTGACCAATCCTTTGAACGATCCGATATGGCCCGACATACCTAGGACTCAATTTCCCTTTCTTTCCGAATCGCATGACTCCCTTCATAGGAGATACCCTCAAGAACACCCAATCATCGACTTGAAACTCCAAATCCCTTCGACGAACGTCCGCATAGGACTTTTGACGACTCTGTGCTGTTTTCATTCTCTCCTGAATAACCTTGACCTTTTCCATAGCTTCGTACACCATATCTGGCCCTAGCAATTCCGCTTCACCTACCTCAAACCACCCGATTGGCGATCTACATCTTCTCCCGTACAATGCCTCAAACGGGGCCATTTGAATGCTAGCATGATAGCTGTTATTGTAAGCAAATTCTATCAGTGGCAAGTGTTCATCCCAATTACCTTTAAAATCTAAGACACAAGCCCGCAACATATCTTCAAGCGTCTGAATGGTCCGCTCGGCCTGTCCATCGGTCTGTGGATGGAAAGCTGTGCTGAGATTCACCCGAGTTCCCAAACCTTGCTGAAACTTCTTCCAAAAGTTAGCGGTGAACTGAGCCCCGCGATCTGAGATGATAGAAAGTGGAGTGCCATGAAGCCTTACTATCTCTTTGATGTACAATCTTGCATATTGCTCCGCGGTATCAGTGGACTTGACAGGCAGGAAGTGAGCTGATTTGGTGAGTCGATCCACTATCACCCATATTGAGTCAAACTTACGCCGAGTGCGAGGTAACCCTACCACGAAATCCATATTGATCATCTCCCATTTCCACCTTGGTATTTCTATAAGCTGAGTTAATCCACCGGGTCGTTGATGCTCGGCCTTCACTTGTTGACAATTCGGACATTTAGCTACAAAGCTTGCTACATCTCTTTTCATACCGTTCCACCAATAAATCTCCTTGAGATCGTGATACATTTTCGTTGAACCAGGGTGCACGGAATACCTGGAAGTATGAGCCTCTGCCATCACTCTTTCCCGAAGCTCGTCCACATCCGGGACACATAGCCTGTCTTGACACCGCAATACACCATCTTCGTTGCTGAGTACAAATGCTGAGGTCTTGTTATTCATGACTGCTTCCTTCACCCGAACCAATGCCGGATCCATGAACTGTTTTTCCTTGATTTCCTCGACCAATGATGATTCTGCTCCATTATGCACCAAGATATCCCCCCCGTCTGACGTCGAGATACGAACCCCCAAACTGGCTAATTGGTAAACCTCTCGAGCCAGGTGTCTCCGATCCACACCCAAATGAGCCAAACTACCCATGGATTTTCGACTAAGAGCGTCGGCTACCATATTTTCCTTTCCTGGATGGTACAATATGTTCATATCATAGTCCTTGAGTAGTTCTAACCACCGCCGCTGTCTCAGATTCAGCTCTTTCTGCTTGAACAAATACCGGAGGCTCTTGTGGTCTGAAAACACATCTACATGAACCCCATAAAGATAGTGTCGCCATATTTTCAAGGCAAACACAACAGCTGCAAGTTCCAAATCATGCGTCGGATAATTCTTCTCATGGTTCTTGAGTTGTCCTGGAAGCATAAGCTATAACCTTTCCGTGCTGCATCAATACACATCCCAAACCGACTCTGGAGGCATCACAATAGACTACAAATCCCTCCGTGCCTTCTGGCAAGGCCAATACTGGTGCCGAGGTCAATCTTGACTTCAGTTCTTGGAAACTTTTCTCACATGCTTCGGACCACTGGAACTTAACTGCTTTCTGCGTCAATTTAGTCAATGGGGAGGCGAGGATTGAGAATCCCTCTACAAACCTCCGATAGTACCCTGCCAGACCCAAAAAGCTGCGAATCTCTGTCGGGGTCGTGGGTCTAGGCCAATCTTTCACCGCCGCAATCTTCTGAGGATCCACCATAATTCCCTCACTGGAAATAACATGCCCTAGAAAAGCTACGGACTCCAACCAAAACTCACATTTTGAGAACTTGGCATACAATTGATGCTGAAGAAGGGTCTGCAATGCTGCTCTGAGGTGAATGGCATGATCTTCCCTGCTCCGAGAGTAGATGAGGATGTCGTCAATGAATACAATTACAAAGGAATCTAGGAATGGCTTGAAAACCCGATTCATAAGATCCATGAAAGCTGCTGGGGCATTGGTTAGCCCAAAAGACATGACCAAAAACTCAAAGTGACCATAACGAGTTCCGAAGGCGGTCTTAGGAATATCCTGCTCCCTGATTTTCATCTAGTGGTACCCAGACCGTAAATCAATCTTTGAGAAGAACTTCGCTCCCTGCAATTGGTCAAACAGATCATCCACTCGAGGCAAGGGATATTTATTCTTGATGGTGACTTTGTTGAGCTGCCGATAATCAATACACATTCGAAGTGACCCATCCTTCTTTCTGACAAAGAGAACCGGAGCACCCCATGGCGACACACTTGGTCGTATGAACCCTTTCTCTAATAAATCCCTCAGCTGCTCCTTTAACTCCCTTAACTCTGCTGGCGCCATTCTGTATGGTGGAATGGATATTGGCTGAGTATCTGGCAATACATCAATTCCGAAATCAATCTCCCTATCCGGCGGGATGCCCGGAAGCTCATCTGGAAACACTTCAGGAAATTCATTCACAATTGGCACGGACTCGAGGGTAGGCACCTCTGAGGTGGTGTCCGTTACCCGAACCAGGTGATAGATACACCCCTTCTTAATCATCTTCGAAGCCTTAAGGTAGGAAATAAACCTACCCCTTGGCACTACACCATTTCCTCTCCATTCAATGACTGGCTCGTTAGGGAACTCGAGCCTCATAACTCTCGTTCGACAATCAAGTTTGGCAAAGCACGAATAGAGCCAATCCATCCCCATAATTACATCAAAATCTACCATCCCAAGCTCAATAAGATCGGCTGTGGTATCACGACCACCCACCGTAACAACACAATTCCTATAGACTCGTGAGGTTGTAATAGAATCACCAATAGGAGTCGACACAGAGAACGGCTCATGAAGCTGTTCGGGTTCTATCCCAAAACTTGAAGCAATGAATGGTGTAACATAAGACAAGGAGGACCCTGGATCAATAAGGGCATAGCAATCAATAGTTTGAACAGACAGGATACCCGTAACAACATCTGGAGAAGCCTCGGCATTCCGGCGGTCACTCAATGCATAGAATCGGCTAGGTCCACCCCTACCCCGAGCTCCACCCCTAGCTGCACCACGCCCGCTGATGCTGGAGTACGCGCCGATGATGTAGCAGCTGAAGAACCGGATGACTGAGCAGATCCCCTACCTATACCCCGACGGGGTGCACGACAGTCTCGCCGAATGTGACCTCTCACCCCGCACCCGAAGCACACCGGAAGGTCAAGGTAGCATGTCTCTCTGTATGAAATCTCCCACACTTGGGGCATGTTGGTCTCCCTTGCTGCTGGGATCTCACCCCGGGATGACCAGACTGACGAGACCTCCTGCTGTCCGAACCAGGTCTCGAGTAACTGCCCTGCTGATGACCGTGCACGGATGGCGGTGCACTCGCGGAGGATCGAGCATATGACTGGGATGGCCCTGATGACCCCCTCCCTGGAAGTGATCTCCCCGAACGACCCATTGACCGGGCCCTGTTGCTACTTTCTCTTTCCGCACGAATCTTCAATTTCCTGGCCTCTGTGGCCCGAGCAAACCCCACAATCCTCCCATAGTTCATGTCTGAGTGCAAAGCTGCTGTGGCGGCCTCATTCACTACCAAAGGGCTAAGGCCCCGAACAAACCGTCGAACCCGAGCATCCATGGTCGACACTAAATGAGGAGCGTACTTGGACAACCTTACGAACTTCATGTGATACTCCCAAACACTCATACTGCCCTGTTTGAGAACCTCGAACTCAGTGGCACGGGCTGCCATTGCCTCAGCAGGCAGGAAGTGGTCCATAAATGCATCTACGAACTCATCCCATCTGGCCGGAGGGCTCCCTTCCTCACGGGAATCCTCCCACATTTCGAACCATGAACGTGCCGCTCCCTTCCGCCTGTAAGAGGCCAACTCTACCCCCTCTATATCTGTAGCCTTCATCACTCTGAGGGTCTTGTATATCTCATCAAGGAATTCCTGTGGGTCAGCCTCTGGATCGGTGCCTGAAAATTCCGGAGGGGCCAATCGCAAGAACTGGTGGACTCTGGAGCCAAAGGAATCTCCCTGTCCGCTGGAGGATGCAGGGGCATCATGGGATCTCTGGGCCTGGGCAGCCACTAACTGTGTTAACATATGGATGGCTCCCCTAAGTTCTTCATTAGAGATACCAGAGCCCGAAGCGGGAACTGTATCTGAGTCAGGAACACTGGCAGGAGGAATGGTGGCATCCTCTGCCGCAGCTGGGATAGGGACACTTGGGTTTTGAACAGATGGGTCAGGCAAATTCGGGACTGGTGGGTCATTCTCTCCCACGGCATCGGGTACATGATTAACAACTGCACTTGGGCCGGCATTGGCCCTAAGGCCGAGTCTAGCCTTCTTCTTAGGTGCCATATTCTGAAAATTTGGGAACAAGGCACGAATTAGACACAGATATCTCCACATTGCACTTTACCGCACGATATAGATTATCAAAGAAGTAGGTAGATTCCTAAATGCCCGTGTAGCCCCCTACTTATATGATGTGGTCGACAACACACCTATAAGAAGGGCACTACTAGACACGGCTCCGAGACATCCTAGGACACTTTAAAACCTTAGGCTCTGATACCAAGTTTGTCACGCCCCAAATCGAGGGACATGACCGGCGCCTGACCGGGTTGCCCCAGTCAAGCGGACCTGGGCGCCTTTCATTCCCACGCGTTACCCCTGTGATGACTGTTTCTCATTAACCAAATAAATTAATAATCATAATTGATTTCACATTAAACAAATAAAACGATACGAGTGATTCATTAACAAGATTTCAATTTTTACAACGCCCGACATAACACAATATATATACATAAGATTGGAGTCCCACAGTTTACATGTCTACAGAGCCTCTAGGATACAAAAGGGAAATACAATACTTGCCGGTAACAAGGCTCCGGCTATACCTTACAAAACCAAAATGAAATCTAAACCGAGTGGCATGAACCACACAAGGCCCGAGGAAGAAAGGGGCTCACCAAAACGGGCAGTGGAAGGAGAAGGATACTACTGCCGATGAGCTGAAGTGCCTGCTACTGATCCACCTACAATCATGACACGAATGTAGCGCCCCCGGCAAAAGGGACGTCAGTACACTTGAATTGTACCGGTATGTATGGACAAACTTTGTCCCAAGTAAACTCAAGCCATTAAATTACATCAACAATTAATTAAGCCAACCAACCATGTTTCCACATTTTCCTTATTTCAAATAATTCTCACACAAAGCACTTTCTACGATCAACCAATTTAACAATAACCAATCAATCACGTAAAGCACAAGTAGTCAAACAAAGGGGCAATCGGTGCCCCACAGGTTGCAAACTCTCCTGCTGTCTCCTTTCACAATTTCACATTATTGATTTATGTATCAATTTTCAATAGCGATTTCGATCGCTTTCCATCCTTATTGCCCCTGACCACCCTTATTACCTCGGCCACCCTTATCACCCCAACCCACACCTTATTTCACCACGTTGCGGCGCGCAACACGACCCCGCCTTACAGTTGAAAACACAACAATTTCAAACAGCAGATAAGGTACTACACACAATTTCAACAAATTCAAATAAGCAACTTACACATTGGTTCATGTTCTCAATTTCTTCTCAATTCAATATCACAACCATGTTACAAGTATTCCAAAATCGAAAATGCCCACATAATCATGTTCAACAATTCACCACAATTAAGGTGTTTCAAATTCCTTCCACAATAAGCCAAATATGCCATCACAATGGTTGTTCCCAATTCTTTACCAACCTCGATTACCTTTTTATCTTTCAATTCATATTTCATACCACACATAGTTCAACATCAATCAAATGCTCAACAAGGAAATCAAAGGATTACGTAAAATTTCTCAATTTGACACATGCCAAAACAATTCGCACACATTTGGACGATTTTACAAGAATCAAAATTAGCCATACATACCTGGTGATGAGTTTTCTTCCGTTAACTTCCTACTTTATGCTTACCCAAGCTATCTTACTCTTGCCAACCTTGTTCTTGAAGACTCTTACTTCTACTCACTTCTTTTTTACTAGAAATCAAGTTTAATAATCATGCATGAGTGTAAAAATTCTATTTTTAAAAGCTATTATATGCAAACCTCTCTTTACCCAATTACAACTGAAAATCAAAGAAAATAGTTAGGGTTTTTACCTTGAAAATATTGGGGAAGTTGAATCCTTGTCCTAGAATCCTTTGGAATTAAGTAGTTGGAACAATCTTTGAAGATGAAGAACTTCTCTCTCTAAAAACCCTCTCTTCTCTCTCTAATTTTGGTGAGATGATATGATAAAATGAAGAAGAAAGGTGTTATATTAAAGAAGAGATCGGGTCAAAATGTTACAAAAATCGGGGCCGGGGTCAATTATGCGGTGCACTATGCGACCGCAGAATCAACATGCGGTCCGCATAGTGACCGCAAAAATGGCCTCAAAGTTATGCAGGTTCTGTTAAGGAATGCGGTCACTATGCGGACCGCATGTTGATTCCGCGGTCGCAAAAGTGCACCGCAGATTTGACATGCGATCGCATATCGACCGCACTTTTGACACGATTTTGGGGAACTCTCTGGAACGATTTGCGGTCAGAATGCGGTCCGCATGTCAGCTTTGCGGTCGCATTCTTGACCGCATATTTGACATTTTTCTCTGGAAAATTTTATTCTCTACATTTTTGAAACTTAAATCACTACCAAGGGTCCGAACCGCGGCGAGCAAGCTCGCCGCGAAGAATTCTACGCATTCCTAACACATTATTCGGACCATGACACTACAACTACTAGGTTTTATGCACAAAAATTTTACGGGGCCTTACAGTCCTAAATCACCTTAACCTTGTCCATTCCATCCTGGACCATATCAGTATCTAGCAGTCTGGCTTCGCCCGACTCGAACTAACCCATGGGAGACCTGCACCTCCTACTATATAGAGCCTCATACGGTGCCATCTAAATACTGGACTGGTAGCTGTTGTTATAAGCAAACTCCGCTAGTGGCAAGAAATTATCCCATGAACCTCCAAACTCAATCACGCACGCACGGAGCATATCCTTCAAAATCGGAATAGTGCGCTCGGACTGGCCATCAGTCTGGGGGTGAAACGCTGTGCTGAGCTCCACCCAAGTGCCTAACTCCTGTTGTACGGCTCTCCAGAATCGTGAAGTGAACTGAGTGCCTCTATCTGAAATGATGGAAACTGGAATACCATGCAGCCGAACTATCTCCCTAATGTAGATCTCCGCCAGTCGCTCCGATGAATAAGTAGTGCTCACCGGTATGAAATGGGCGGACTAGGTCAGTCGATCCACAATAACACAAATGGAATCAAACCTGCTAACAGTCCGCGGAAGCCCAGATACAAAGTCCATGGTGTGCGCTCCCACTTCGACTCTGGAATCTCAATCTGTTGCATCAACCCTCCCGGACGCTGATGCTCATACTTCACCTGCTGACAGTTGAGGCACCTAGAAACATAATCAACTATATCCCTCTTCATCCGCCTATACCAGTAATGTTGTCTCAAGTCCTGATACATCTTCGCAGCACCCGGATGGATGGAATACCGCGAGCTATGGGCCTCTACTAGAATCAGCTCTCGAAGATCATCTACATTGGGCACACAAACACGACCTTGCATCCTCATAACTCCATCATCCCCAATGGTAACATCTTGATCATCACCACGCCGAACTCTAACCTGGAGGACAAGCAAACGAGGGTCGTCGAACTGACGCTCCCTGATGCGGTCAAATAGAGAAGACCGAGAAACCACACAAGCCGGAACCCTGCTAGGCTCCGAAAGATCCAATCTAACAAACTGTCTGGCTAAAGCCTGAACATCCATCGCCATAGGACTCTCCGAAGCTGGTAGATATGCCAAACTCCCCAAACTCTCTGCCCGGCGACTCAAGGCGTCGGCAACTACATTAGCCTTGCCCGGATGATAGAGAATAGTAATATCATAGTCCTTCAGTAGCTCCAACCATCTCCTCTGACGCATATGCAGGTCCTTCTGCTTAAGCAAGTGCTGCAAGCTCCGGTGATCAGTGTGGATCTCACAAGGAACCCCATACAAATAATGACGCCAAATCTTCAAGGCGTGAATAATGGCAGCTAGCTCCAGATCATGAACAGGGTAGTTCTTCTCATGTACCTTCATTTGTCTAGACGCGTAGGCAATCACCCTACCGTCCTGCATCAATACTGCATCGAGTCCAACTTGTGAGGCATCACAATATACTGTATAGGACCCCGAACCTGTAGGCAACATCAAGATAGGGGCCGAAGTCAAAGCTTTCTTGAGCTTCTGAAAGCTCGTCTCACACTCCTCTGTCCACTGAAAAGGGGCACCCTTTTGGGTCAATCTGGTCATAGGTGCTGCGATCGAAGAGAACCCCTATATGACACGACGATAATAACCCGCCAAACCAAGGAAACTGCGAATATCAGTAGATGAGGAGGGCCTAGGCCAACCCTGCACGGCCTCCACCTTCCTCGGATCCACTCGAATACCATCGCTCGACACCACGTGGCCTAGAAATGCCACTGAACTCAGCCAGAATTCACATTTAGAGAACTTGGCATACAATTGCTTCTCCCTCAGAGTCTGAAGCACTATCCTCAGGTACTGCTCGTACTCTTCCCGACTCCGGGAGTATACTAGAATATCATCAATGAAAACAATCACGAACTAGTCCAGATATGGCATGAACACACTATGCTGGGGCATTAGTCAGCCCGAAAGACATCACGAGGAACTCGTAGTGACCATACCGAGTCCTGAAGGCAGTCTTCGAAATACTTGGCTACCGAATCTTCAGCTGATGATAACCAGAGCGCAAATCAATCTTAGAGAACAGTTGTGCCCCCTGTAGCTGGTCAAACAAATCATCAATATGTGGCAAAGATGCCGGTTCTTCACTATAACTTTGTTCAACTAACGATAGTCAATACACATACGCATAGAACCGTCCTTTTTCTTCACAAACAACACAGGAGCACCCCAAGGCGAAACACTGGGTTGAATGAAACCCTTACCCAATAACTCATGTAACTGATCCTTTAGCTCCTTCAACTCAGGAGGAGCCATACAGTATGGTGGAATAGAAATGGACAGAATGCCCGGCAACAAGTCAATAGCAGAATCAATATCTCTGTCGGGCGACATGCCCGGGAGATCAGCTGGAAATACATCAGCGAAATCACGTACCACCGGAACGGAATCAATAGAAGGAGTGTCAATGCTGACATCCAGCACATAAGCTAGATAAGCAGCACACCCCTTCTCAACCATACACTGAGCTTTGAGAAATGAAATAACACGGCTGGGGGTGTAATCTAGAGCACCACTCCACTTAATACGTGGAATGCCTGGCATAGCCAGTGTCACGGCCTTGGCGTGACAATCAGGAATAGCATAATGAGGCGACAACCAGTCCAGGCCCAGAATAATATCAAAATCGACCATCCCGAGCAATAATAGGTCCGCTATGGTCTCAAAATAACACATAGTAACCGAGCACGACCGATACACACTGTCCACAGCCAAAGAATCTCCCACCGGAGTGGAAACATAAATGGGGGCACTTAAAGAATCCCGAGGCACACCCAGATGTGAAGCAAAATAAGAGGACACATATTAAAAAGTGGAACCATGATCGAATAGAACCGATGCCTCTCTGTGACTAACCAAAATAATACTTGTGATAATAGAATCAGATGCAACAGCTGCAGCGTGATCAGGAATAACATAAAATCTGGCTTGACCCCTCTCTCGAGGGCGGCCTCTGGCACCCTGATCCCCGCCCCTGGCTGGCTGGGCAGGTGGAGTGGCAGCTGGGGCTGGAATGATAGCTTGTTGACCCTGTAGACCACGCTCAGGCTGCGAAGACTATGGAGGTGCTCCTCTCCTATGCCTGGGGCACTCATTAACCTGATGGCGAGTATCCCCGCACTCAATACAAGCTCTGGGAGGACGCGGTGGTTGTGACTGACCGGCCTCACCCCCACTAGTCTGACCCCTGTAGGTACCCCGTGCAGGAGGCGCTGTGGAAACTGAGGGAGCATAATAAGGCTCCTGAGGTGTTGGATGAGCTGGAGTAGTATTGGCTGCTGGCAATGCTGAATGAACTGGATGACTAGAATAACCTCTGCCAAAACGACCGGTTGCTGAAGTTCGGGCACTAGAGAAATGGCCCGACTCACGAGACCTCTTGGCATCCCTCTCTCCCCGCTGTCTAGGGAGCATACTCTCGATCCTCCAGGCAATGCTCATCGCCTGCTGATAAGGTATATCCATCTCCAACTCCCTGGCCATGCTGGACCGGATCGGCGGAATAAGGCCCTCAATAAATCTCCGCACTCTCTCCCGGACCGTGGCTACCAAAGCCGGTGCATTCCTGGCTAGACGGGTGAAACTAATAGCATACTCCGATACTGACATAGAGCCCTGTCGCAACCGCTCAAACTCCGATCGCCAAGAATCCCTAAGGCTGTGGGGAATAAACTCCCTCAAAAACAGATCAGAAAACTATGCCCAGGTCAATAAACCAGACTCATCAAGACTATCCAACTCATACGTGCGCCACCGATCATAAGCGGCCCCATGAAACTGAAAAGCAGTGAAGGAAACCCCGCTGGTCTCTACTATCCCCATGGTACGAATAATACGATGACACTTCTCCAGAAAACCCAATGCATCATCTATAGACAAACCACTGAACACTAGAGGATCATATTTCTTGAACCTCTCCAATCTACGCCGCTCGTCCTCGGAGGCAGCTGGCCAACCTCCGGGTTGTGCTGGGGCGGCAGGAGGCATAACAAAAATCTCTGGAACCTGTCCCACTGGCACTCGCTGCTCAGGTGTAGCGGCTGCAGGAGTCTGGGCCCCTCCCCCGGCCTGAGATGTAGATGGAGTGAGAGGGAGCAACCCTGCCTGAGCTAAAGTGATATACATACTCATGAACTGGGCCAGGGGTCTCCTAGAGTGCTGGAGTAGTAGTAGTTGTAGTCGATGTACCAGGTGCCTGGGCTCCAACCTGATCCACTGTGGCACCTCAGCGGCAGCGCGCGCGGATGCTGTGGCTACACCTAGGGCGCGTCCTCGTCCTCTACCACGGCCCCGGCCTCTGACGGCGGCAACAGGGGGAGTGTGTGCCTGATCCTCACACATAGCACGTGTCCTCACCATTTGTGAGAGAATAGAAAGCAGAAGTTTAGATCTGGTGCCAAAAATGTCGCACGACAAGAAATCCAAAAGAAATGAGGAGTTTCCTAAAGAGTTACATAGCCTCTCATAGATAAATACAGACGTCTCCGTATCGATCAGCGAGACTCTAAGTAACCGGTCCGTGTCTCGTGACTCCTATGAACCTAGTGCTCTGATACCAACTTGTCACGACCCTAGTTCACCAATTGTGAACCTGTCATGACGGCACCCAGTCTTCGCGATTGGGTAAGCCTAACACGATGCAGAATATACATTTTAATGAACATTAAATAAGGAAATAGCGGAAAACGACATAAAAGGAATGTAATCAGTGTCGCTTGGCACATAGACTCATCAACCACAGCATATAACATACCACCAAGACCCAGAATCCCACGGGTAACATAGACCAAAAAGGGGGAGTACAACTGTGGCTCTATACATCAAGAATTTCTAAACAATGAAATGGAGGAAAACAACTATTGTCACTATGAGAATTGAAGGAGGGCCTCCAGATCCGCGGACGTAGCAGATCATACCTCGAGGTCTCCGGATGTGCTGCTGAATCACCTAGGATGAGCCTGTCCTGATGTACCTGGATCTGCACAACAAAAGTGTGCAGAAGAGTAGCATGAGTACACCACGGCGGCACTCAATAAGTGCCAAGCCTAACCTCGATGGAGTAGTGATGCGGAAGGTCAGGGCCCTACCGAGGGAAAACAATAACATAATGATCAAAACAGTAACAAGCAGGAATAAGTAAGAATGAATCTGAACTAATCAACAATAAAGTAATTACTACAACGGACTACGATTAACTAACTACAAGTAACCAACACAACACAAACTCAAACCAACAAGTCCAGGACCTGTGGGAATTGAAACCCACAGTCCCTCTCTATATCCAACAACTCAGGAGCTACGGGAATTTAACCCGTAGTCCCAATATCAGTATCTCTGGGTCTCCGGGAATCGAACCCGCAGCCCGTATCTCAATATCTTAGGATCTCCGGGAATAGAACCCGCAGTCCGTATCTCAATAACTATATCAATAAACTCCGGGTCTTCGGAATCGAACCTGCAGCCCTTGGATCTCCGGGAATCGAACCCACAGTCCACAAACAATACCACTTCGAGTCTCTGGGAATCGAACCCACAGCCCTGGGATCTCCGGGAATCAAACCCGCAGTCCACCGACACAAACAATAAAAGAAACGCACGGAGAAAATATAATATGCTTAACTACAACTTCACCAAAAACTAGTGCCAACAATTATCAAGAAGTTCAAATAAGACAATTAGGCAATTAGACAGATAAATCCTATCTAATCATGTTTTCCTAACGAATATTAGGTAAATGTCACAATTTAATTAACTAAGAACAGGAATATCACGAATTGGACAATTCAAGTAAAGTGAGTTACAACAACCCGCGCATGTACATGCCCGTCACTTCACGTACAAGGCATTTAAACTATCACATAATATCATAGGGGTGAAGTTTCCCCCACATGAGGTTAGACAAGCCACTTAACTTGACTCCGGTTCAAAACCACTAAGAGACAACTCTCTTGCCACGAATATCAGCCTCCACAGGTGTAGTATCTGATAAAATCAATAGAAATACATCAAAATAGGCCAATTGGGCATTACCCAATCGAAACAATTCAAAATACACCAAAAACCACAAGTTGTCAAAACCCGACTTTCGGTACGCTTCTCGAAAAATTACAAAAGTCACATATTCGGAACCCTCGTCTCAACACGAGTCTAAGCATATACAATTTACCAAATTCGGGCTCCATTTGCCCATTCAAATCCTTGATTTTCTATTATCCAAGCCTAGGGTGAAAAACATCCATAATACACCCCTTAATTCCTCTAATTTCATGAGTTAATTGCATAATTATTAGTATAAAAGCATAATTGAGTCCATAGTTCATTACCTGAAGAATCTCCTTGAATTTCCCTTTAAAATAGCCCAAATCGCCTCTTTAGTCCGAGCCCTAAATATTTTAGAATGTTCTGAAATTTCTAACTTCTGATATTAGTAATCCTTCTGCGATTTCCGCTTCTACGGACAATTTGTCGCACCTGCGAGCCCGTATCCACGACCAACTGGTCGCTTCTGCGATTCTAGGCCTAGCCGGCCACTTTCGCACCTGCGGACCAGGTCTTGCCCCTACGAGTCCCCTTTTGCGGAATAACCTCCGCATCTGCAAAGGTCCACCCAACGCCTGCCTTCCGCTTCTGCGACCTCCGACTCGCAGAAGCGATTTCGCACCTGCGATGCCCCCTTCCACTTTTGCGGAAACACCTGACCCAGCCCCCTTTTTGCATCTGCGGGCCATCCTCCGCTCCTACGATTCTGCTTCTGCGGTTCCCAATCCGCAGAAGCGAAAATAATGTTGCAAATTATGACAGCAACTCATATAACTCAAAATCCTTACGTTTAACCTCCCGAACTCATCCCGAGGCCCCCGGGACCCCAACCAAAAATGCAATTCTACTCTAAATCACCATACGAACTTGTTCGAATCATAAAAACACGCCCTTAAACACGAAAATCACCAAATCAAAGCGAATTCAAGCCTAAGTTCCATCTAAAACTTCCGAAACCTACATGCTATCAAAACCCCAACCATACGATGTCCGAATGACCTGAAAACTTGCAGACATATCCAAAATCACCTAACGAAGCTAGTGCAACTGTTGGAATTCCATACCGACGCCGGATCAAAATCTCACCTATCGATCGGATTTCCAAAAATTTCAAACTTCGCCGTTTCAAGCCTAATTGAGCTACAGACCTCCAAAATACATTCCGAACGTGCTCCCAACCCTGAAATCACCTAACGGAGCTAATGGAACCATCAGATTACTGTTCCTAGGTCGTCTTAACACTGTTCCGAATATGGGCCATTTTCCAACTATAAAGCTCCCATTTATGGACTAAGTGTCCCAAAACATTCCAAATTTCAGAACCGACCCTCCCGGCAAACCACAATAGCAGAAAAGAACTTAGGGGAACAGTTAAATTAGGGATCGGGGCGTAAATTTAAAAAATGACCGGCCGGGTGTTACACCTTGGGACAATATTTATTGTTATATATCTATATAATACCTATCCACATAACAGATTGCTAGTAATGTAATACGATTATAGTAGGACGCATCGGCCTACGACAATCACATAAGTCCATTTGACTAATATGATTGTAGTCATAGGAACTTTTGTTTTTTATATCGTGGTTGTTGTTTAGTAATTGACCATCTATGAATATGATTTCATTCATATACAAGGATGCATCAGCCTACGACAACCACATAAGTCCATTGACTAATACGATTGAAGTAATAGGACCTTCCGTTTATATATCGTGGTTGTTATTTAATAACTACAATCGTATAAGTCCATTTGACTAGTACGATTGTAGTCATAACAGATTGGGAGTAATGTAATACGATTGTAGTAGGACGCATCGGCCTACGACAACCACATAAGTCCATTGGACTAATACGATTGTAGTAATAGGACCTTCCGTTTATATATCGTGGTTGTTATTTAGTAATTGACCGTGAATGAATATGATTTCATTCATATACTAGGACGCTCGGCCTACGACAATCACATAAGTCTATTTGACTAATACGATTGTAGTAATAGGAGCTTCCGTTTATATATCGTGGTTGTTATTCCATTTGACTAATACGATTGTAGTCATAACAGATTGGGAGTAATGTAATATTACTCCCAATGCGTTTTGTAATAACTGTAAGAAATTTTACTCAACCACATATAGTCCACTATTATAATAAACTGACTATGTCCATTTAGATATGATTAGTATTTCACCTATTGTAGTAATACTAGATATCTAAAACATTGGCATAGGTGACAATCACAACTTTTGATTGTCCACAAAGGGTATACTAGGTAGAACATTACTCCCAATCTGTTATTACTATAATCGTATTAGTCAAATGAACTTATGTGATCGTCGTAGGCTGATGCGTCCTAATATGTGGTTGTTGTAGGCCGATGCGTCCTAGTATATGAATGAAATAATATTCATAGATGGTCAATTACTAAATAACAACCACGATATATAAACAGAAGTTCCTATGACTACAATCGTATTAGTCAAATGGACTTATGTGATTGTCTTAGGCCGATGCGTCCTAGTATGACATTACTCCCAATCTGTTATGACTACAATCGTATTAGTCAAATGGACTTATGTGGTTGTCGTAGGCCGATGCGTCCTACTACAATTATATTAAATTACTCCCAATCTATTATGACTACAATCGTATTAGTCAAATGGACTTATGTGATTGTCGTAGGCCGATGCGTCCTAGTATGAACGTATGACATTACTCCCAATACGATATATAAACGGAAGGTCCTATTACTACAATCGTATTAGTCAAATGGACTTATGTAGTTGTCGTAGGCCGATCTGATTACTTTATAAGAAGAATATAATAGGACTATAATGGGCTTATGTGGGTGTGGTAGGCCGATGCATCGTACTACAATCATATTACATTACTCCCAATCTGTTATGACTACAATCGTATTAGTCAAATGGACTTATGTGATTGTCGTAGGCCGATGCGTCCTAGTATGAATGTATGACTACAATCGTATTAGTCAAATGGACTTATGTGGTTGTCATAGGCCGATGTGTCCTAGTATATGAATGAAATCTTATTCATTCACGGTCAATTACTAAATAATAACCACGATATATAAACGGAAGTTCCTATGACTACAATCGTATTAGTCCAATGGACTTATGTGGTTGTCTTAGGCCGATGCGTCCTAGTATATGAATGAAATCATATTAATTCACGGTCAATTACTAAATAACAACCACAATCGTATTACATTACTCCCAATCTGTTATGACTTATGTCTAAAATCATAAGCTATTTATATTAAATGGATCCACCGTTTATATATGGAGTTATAATGACTACAATCGTATTAATGTTAGTTATTATGTTTATGTACGCATATCCAATACGATTATGTGGATTATACACTACATAAGCAGGACCCTGACTATAACACGATATGAGTATGAATACTAGGTATATAGGCCGGTTCTTAGTTGCCTATGACTACAATCGTACATACGACCGTATTACAAAAATAGTCACCATTAATAAATTGTTTTGACAAAACCACATAATCGTATTTTGATTTTACTAAATAACAACCACGATATATAAACAATTTATTACTAACATATTAAGACCTTAGTTAAGACTAACATATTTCAATCACGAATCTCATAACAACAAGAGTAATACTATTCAAAACAATCATATTCATTTACGGTCAATTACTAAATTTGACAAATAACTTTAAGTAAACAATATATAAAGAGATTTCTCCCAAAAGTAAGACTAATACCTATTTTTATTTAATTATAGGGGACTTACCATAATTTCATATGACTACACTAGTGTATTATTTAATTACATATTTCGTAATGATTCAATTAGTTATCTAAATTTGAGTTTTACATGCATTTTGAAATTAGGTCCACTAGAAGATGTCACATACAGTTATTAACAATATATCGCGATTAACCATCTTGAAAAGTTGGTTAATCATAGATGGATATTAGTCACATTAAATTGTCTAATAATATAGTTTGTGTTTATAAGAACAACCCCTAATCTATTACAATCTTTTATTAGGTGGTATCAATCGTATTAGTCAAATGGACTTGTGTGCTTAAAGGTACTAGGACATTTGATAATAGTCCCAGCAGATTTTGTCTAAAGGATATGTCAAAATCGTAAACTTTGCACACAAGGTTAACTTGACATATACCGATGCCAACATCTATGTCATATTTGACAATACACCACAGTTTCGGAGCGGATGAAATTATTCTACATCGGCTCCGAAACTAGTTCGCAGTGTCTTTTTCTCTTGAATCAACCTCCGCGGGTGTCAAATCTGATCAAAACCAATAGGAATACATCAAAATAGGTTAATGGAACATAACTCAATAAAAATATCTCGAAATACACCAAAAATACGAAGTTGGCAAAACCTGAGCCCCGGGCCCACTTCTCGAAAATTCAAATAAATAATTTCTCCATATTTTTTATATCTTGTCTCGTGACCCTTTGATGTTTTACCTTTTCATTTTTAGTCAAATTGTTCAATCGTATTATTAGCCTATTTCAGTCTGATAATCATATTCATGGAATTTATACCCCCATTACCACTAAAGATTTCACTACTTTATATTTGTAATATTAGATATGCCTTGTAATGATGTTGTAACTAGGGCTATTTATCCGTGAGATTGTGAGATTGCATGGAGTTCTAGTTTATATAAGAAAATATGAAGATCATTCACGGTCAATTACTAAATGACAACCACGATATATAAACGGAAGGTCCTATTACTACAATCGTATTAGTCAAATGGACTTATGTGGTTGTCGTGGGCGATGCGTCCTAGTATGAACGTATGACATTACTTCCAAATATGCACTTTACTTATAATAGACTTACGTATTAACTCTGATTAGATTTGATATCAGAGTGGTAGTAATGAACAAATTGTTAGCCAGAATATATTATTCATCTACAGATTAAACGATGCGTCCTACTACAATCGTATTACATTACTCCCAATCTCTTAGCTTGTAGTAGATCACGAGCTATACTGTGGTCCTAATTCCGAGATGGACTAAATATGATCGAGCATTCAAAATACGTGGACGCATTTTGTTAAACCACATAGTGATACAAAATTCATTTTAATAGTTCCGTTTAAAATACTCATGTCTATAGGACTTATATTGTTGTTGTAATAATCATATATAAGGTTGTTAACATAGAGAAGCAAAGCATTGTATTTATCTGATTAAAAACAAGTTCCTACAATCGTATTACTAAACCTTTTCCTAACCGAATGAATATGACTACGATCGTATCAGTCAAATGTCCATGATATATAAACCTTAGTACATAACATACGATTATAATGTGAGATTGAAATCAGATGCAACATCTGTAGACTAACATTATACATATGGTCATTTAGTCTTCTACTACCACAGCAATACCTTCAATATGACCTCATTATCATATTACGGTAGTACAATGTAATATGATAATGAGGTCACATTTGAAATTACTAGTGCTCGAAGTACCTCTGATTTCTATTTATTCTCTCTAATGAATATACGTCCTACCAATATAAGTAATGAAATAAAATTATTAATAATGTTGCACAGTAGAGCTTTCAATAATATTAAATCCGATGGAAAGTGTTGTCTACATATTCTTTTAACTCTCTCATTTAAAGCGTTTGACTAATACGTAATATAGCCCTTGAAGTAAATTAGACATAACCCCAATTTACTTATGTAACGACCCGACTCGTCGTTACGGGAGTTATCGCCCCGTTTTCTTCATTTAACACTTCAATATGCTTATGTATACGTGTTCGGAAAGTTAGAAGCAAATCGGAGGGAATTTAGGTAGTAATGAGGTCATATGCCTCTTTATGAAAAGGATTGTTTGGAAAAGTCAACCTAATATTGACCGATGAGTTAGACAGCTCGGAATTGAATTCTGATGATTCGACTAGTTTCGGGTGATCATTTATGATTTAGGAGAGCAATCGGAATCGAATTCGGAGGTCCGGTGTAGTTTTAGGCTTGAATTGGCTAATGTTGAATTTTGGCAAAATTCGAACAGTAGGCGAAATTTCGAGAGTTGCAGTAGCTCCGTTAGGTGGTTTTGGATATTCATGCAAAATTTCAGGTCATTCGGAGGTGTTTAGGTCGGGTTTTGGATCGAATGTTAGTTTCGGAAGGTTTGAAGAAAACTTAGGCTTGAATCCGTGTGAAAATGGAGATTTTGATGTTTACAATGATATTTTTATATTACGAGCAAGTTTGAATGAGGTAATGTGATACATTGGTGGTTTTGGTTGAGGTTCCGGGGGTCTCGGGATCATTTCGGGTGCTCAACGGGCAAGTTTTGATTATAAAATTGCAGCAGAAAAATATTGTAGTCAACCTTTGTTCTATGCGACCGAATAGAGAGGATTATGATCGCATAGAAGGACCTGAAGGGGTGAAGAATTAACTCTATGCGATCGCGTGAAGGGCATTGCAATCGCATAGGTTCCGGAATCTGTGCAATGCGATCGCGTAGGCACGAGTGCGATCGCGAAGGGTAAAAACGCGAAGCTATGCGATCGCATGGCTAGGCCTGTGATCGCATAGAAGGAAAATGAGGCCTAGAAAAACTTGCTCTATGCGATCGTAATAGTGGGCCTGCGATCGCATAGAGGGGGCGTCTGTGCAGAAACAGTTTAATTAAAAACCAGTTGCGACCCAAATTAGTTTTTCACTAAATACACTTCGTTTAGAGAGGATTTTGGGTGTTGTGAAGAGAGGAATCGACTGGGTAACATCGGAGATAAGTTTCTTGACTCAAAAACACAATTATATGATAGAATTAAAATCAAACTTCATGAATATTAGTAGAAATTGTGAAGAATTATGGCCTAGGTATTGACAACGAAAATTTGATTTTTGAAAGGTCATTCGAACTCCGATTTCGATAAATTTTATATGCACGGACTCGTGGCGAGATGAAGAATGCGTCGGTATAAATTTCGGAATTTTCCGAGCAGCAGGCCTGGGGTCAGGTTTTACCAACTTAGTGCATTTATGCGTATTTCGTGTAAACTGAATTGGGTTATGTTTCTTTGACCCGTAATTGACATAATTGTTGTGGTTTGACTAGATTCTATGCACGAGGCGGCGAATTCAAAAGGAAAAGGCATCACGGATGAGTCTACCACCGGCTAGAGGTGAGTAGTTTGTGTATATCGTAGCCTGAGGGTTCGAAACCCCAGCTTAGCACATTGTGACGCTAGTAGGGCGTGGCTCGCACCCCGTGGCAGGTGCGGGATTGATTGTGAATGGGGATTGAGACTTAGTCCATCCCGGATATGAATAATATGATATGTGTGGTTGAAACACACACTGTGTTTGATATATTTGTGGGTTGTAAGCCATGTTTTGGGCCTTTTGCCGACCTGTAGTATCCCTAGGGGATAGTTATATATGTGATAGCTATATTTGCTTAATCACTTATCTCAGTCCTGGTTTGGAATCACCGTATTGAAATGCTAAGTCACCTGTTTTGGAAAATTAATTAAGAATTAAAGTATTTTCATAGTTAATGAACTAGAATCCTAGAATTAAATAAATTGAACTGTTGTGTGAGTCATATGCATGTTGTGGACTGAGGATGGATCGGGTTGCATGTCGCAGCAGTTGATATGAGGATCGGTTTGCACGTCATAACATTATTGCGCTTGGGCTGTAGGAGCCCCTCCGGAGTTTGTACACACCCCAGTGAGCGCCGTCGACGTTAAATGGATCGGGCTACACGCCGTAGCGGTCATGTTCATTGCATTGCATCTTTATATGTTGAATTATCTGTGATAATTATAATGTGTTGTTGTTGCTAGTTCGCAGGAGGATCGGACTGTAGTTTAGCTTCATTATGTGGTATTCTGTGGATTTCTTACTTTCAGCTACTTGTACATATTTATTACTCACTAAGTACTCAGTACTCACCCTACTCCATGCACCTTTGTGTGAAGATTCAGGTACTCAGGAGAAGTAGACGAGCACTCCAACTTTTACACAGTCATATCGAGTTGCTGAGGTAGCTGCCGACGTTCGCAGAACCTAGCTTCTCATCTCTTTTCAGTTATTACTTTATGTTCAGACTTTAGTATTTTATACAGTATTCTCTATTACTATTCGGTTATGTTTAGAGTCTCTAGACTTGTGACTCCAGATCTTTGGGAGTGTTAGTTCGTTTTCGCACTTCTCAGTATTTTGTTCGTATTATTAATATTGGAGTTTCTTTGACTCATTTATTCTTCTTGAGTTGTCCATTTGGGACTGATATTTATCTGTGGAAATTGTTGGTCTGACTGGCCTAGCTAAATTGTTGGGCACCATCACGACCGGATTTGGGTTGTGACAAGTTGGTATCAGAGCCTAGGTTACAAGGACTCGCGAGTCATGAGCCGGTTTAGTAGGCTTTTGCGGATCGGTACGTAGACGTCCGTATCTATCCTCGGAAGGCTGCAGAACATTAGGAAAAACCTCACTTTTCTTGGATTCATATCGTACGGTTTGTGTTATCGTGAAACTAAACTTTTCCATATTCTATTCTCTCGCAGATGGTGAGAACACGTGCTAGCAGACGTGGCAGACGACCACCATTGGCACCCAGAGGTCGTGATCGTGGTAGAGGTAGGGCAGCAGTACCAGCACCTGCTGACCCACTAGCTGACCAGACTCGGGGTCGGATTCCAACACTGGTGGCCCAGGTTCAGGATCAGGTTCCAGCTGCAGGCATCCCAGCAGTTCAAGTGTGTCACGACCCTAGTTCACCAATCGTGAACATGTCATGATGACACCCAGTCCCCACGACTAGGTAAGCCTAACACGTTGCGGAATATACAAGTTTATGAACATTAAATAAGAAATAGCGGAAAACGATATAAATAAGAATGTAATCCGTGCCGCTTGGCACATACACCCGTCAAACACACTGTATAAACACCACCAAGACCCGGAATCCCACGGGTAACACAGACTAAGAGAAATACAACTGTGGCTCTATGTGTAAAGATTATCTAAACAACGAGATAAAGGAAAAACATCTACTAGAACTATCAGAATAGAAGGATGGCCTCCGGATCCGCGGACATAGCAGATCATACCTCGAGGTCTCCCAAGGTGCTGCTGAATCACCTAGTATGAGCCTGTCCCTGATGTACCTGGATCTGCACAACAAAAGTGTGCGGAAGAGTAGCATGAGTACACCACGGCGGTACTTAGTAAGTGCCAAGCCTAACCTCGATGGAGTAGTGACGAGGAAGGTCAGGGCCCTACTGAGAGAAAACAATTACAAAAAATGATAATAACAATAATAAGCAGTTTAAACGATAATAATTCCGAATGACAACAATAAAATGATTACTGCATCTATCTACAATTAACTAACAACAAATAACAAACTCAATTAATAAGTCCAGGACCTGTGGGAATTGAACCCACAGTCCCATTAACAGTACCCTTGGGTCTCCGGGAATCGAACCCGCAGCCCATGTCTCAATAAATCTTAGGATCTCCGGGAATCGAACCCGCAATCCACATCTCAATAATATATCAATAGCTCGGGATCTCCGGGAATCGAACCCGCAGTCCATATCTCAATAACTCAGGATTTCCGGGAATTGAACCCGCAATCCATATCTCAAAACTCAGGATCTCGGGAATCGAATCCGCAGTCCCTACAAATAACTCAGGATCTCGGGAATCGAACCCGCAGTCCCTACAAATATCACTTCGAGTCTCTGGGAATCGAACCCACAACCCTGAGATCTCCGGGAATTGAACCCGCAGTCCACTAACACATCAAATAAAGAAAACACATAGAGAGAATATAATATGTTTAACTACAACTTCACCAAAACTAGTGCCAACAATTTATCAAGAACTGCAAGTAAGTCAACTAGGCAATTAGACATGTTGAATCCTAGCTAATCATGCTTTTCTAACTAATACCGGGTAAAAGTAACACTTTTATCAGCTAAGAGCAGGAATATCACTAATCGGATAATTCAAGTAAGTGTGTGTCACAACAACCAGCGCATGTACACGCCCGTCACCTCGCGTACAAGGCATTTAAACTATCACATAATATCCTAGGGGTGAAAGTTCCCCCACACGAGGTTAGACAAGCCACTTACCTCGACTCCGGTACAAAACCGCTAAGAGACAACTCCCTTGCCGCAAATGTCGGCCTCGACAGGTGTAGTATCTGATAAAAATCAATAGAATCACATCAAAATAGGCCAATTGGGCATTACCCAATCAAAATAACTCAAAATACACCAAAACCCACAAGTTACCAAAACCCGACTTTCGGTACGCTTCTCCAAAATTACGGAAGTTATATATTCAGGTTCCTTATCTCAACACGAGTCCGTGTATATAAAATTTATCGAAATCGGACTTCATTTGCCTATTCAAATCGAAGGTTTTTCTAAAATTTAGGCCTAGGGCTCAAACCGTCCATTAATCCTCCATTAACAGTGAAATAATCACGAATTTCATGATAAACTAACGAATTAAGGTCAAGAAACTTACCCCCGATGATTTTCCGATGATAACCCAGCGTTTCCCCTTCAATATCCTCTCTTGGAGCTCAAAAATGGCGTTTTTGTGTGATAGGCCGCGTCTGAAATGTTTTTGGACTTAAAGTCACCGCCAGGCCATTTTTTTCGCTTTTGCGGATAATTTTCGTATAGGCGGGACCGCTTTTGCGGTTCTATTTCCGCTTTTGCGGTTCCGCATCCGCGGTCAAATTCCGGTTCTGCGGTTCTGACAGACACCAGCACTTTTCTCGGCACGGAAATGAGCATAACTTCCTCATACGATGTCTAAATTTGACGATTCTTTTTGCTATGACTCCGAAATTACGATACGGATCTAATGGTTCAAACAAAAATGAATTTGGAGATCATTTACCTAATATGGTACCCCTTTATGTTCAAAGAAGCAAAGGTTGAAACATCAAATAAGAGCGTGATCACAACCCGAAACACACCCGAGGCCCCCGGGACCCCAATCAATCATACCAACCAACCCCAAAACACATTACGGACTTGCTCGAGGCCTCAAACCACATCAAACAACTCTAAAACCATGAATTACACCCCGATTAAAATTTTATGAACTTTGAAGTTTCCAACTTCTATTTCCGATGTCAAAACCTATCAAATCGCATCCGATTGACTTCAAATTTTGCACACACGTCCAAAATGATATATCGAAGCTACAGAAACTTTCGGAATTCCATTCCGACCCTCGGATCAAAATCTCACCTATCAACCGAAATTCGCCAAAATACTAACTTTGCCAATTCAAGCTTAATTCTACACCGGTCATCACAAAAATATTCCGGACACACTCCTAAGTCCCAAATCACCTAACGAAGCTATCCGAACCATAAGATTTGCATTTTGAGTCCGATATCAAAATTTCCACTTCCGGTCAAATTTTCTCAAAAACCTTCAATTTTCTATCTTTAGCCAAACGACTCCAAAATGACCCACGGACCTCCGAATTCACTTCCGATCGCGCTTCCAAATCCAAAATAACCATACGGAGCTACTCCCAGTCTCACAATCCTAAACGGACATCAATAACACTAAAATGCATTTTAAGCCAAATTGATGCAATTTCTTCTAAAATGCTATCTTCCATAATATGCGCCAAAACGCTCCCGGGTTATCCAAAACCCGATCCAGGCATACGCCCAAGTCCGAAATCATCATATGAACCTGTTGGAACCTTCAAATCTCAATTCCGAGGTCGTATACTCAAAATTCTAATCCTAGTTCATTTCTTCAATTTTAAGCTTTGGAAATGAGAAATTTTCATTTAAATTTGACTCCAAACTTCTTGAATTTTAATTCTGACCATACACACAAGTCAATATACTTGAGATGAAGTTGCTCAAGGCCTCAAACTTCTGAATGATGCGCCGTATCTCAAAACGACAGGTTGGGTCGTTAGAATCTCCCCACTTAAACATACGTTCGTCCTCGAACGTGCTGAGAACTACACTGAAGTAGTCTGGAATCACTGGTTTAACATCTCATGCAACTTCCTATGCTTCCACAACTCATTTGAGCACATTAGCTCAATAACTCTATAGATAAACTCCTTTATTCGAGTAAATAATCCATTAGACCCAATTCCAACATCCGGAATTTCCTGCCTAGCATGTTTCCATCATATGACCACAATATCATTTTTCACACACTGTGCCCATACATGACTGCATAACTTTATTGAATTCACACTTTGCATCACTTTACTCATGGGACCACAATAATATTCTTTAAATATAATAGTCGAAATTCCACAAATCTGATGCTCTCATTGCATCTCATGACCTACATGGGTCTTGCTCTAGCTTTTACAACACCGATACGACGGAAGAGATGTGCGGGAATTCATATTTAGTTGCCAAGTCAACAAATCATTCAGTCTATACTTCTAACAAGATCCATCACCTTGTCCTAAACCAGAGAATGTTATTTTCCTCTATAATATACTTCATATAATCAGTTTGCACCGACCCCAAATCCCATAACCTCATCTCACCAAGTACGAACTGCTCAGACGATAAGCCAACTCAGACATAATCAAAAGTCCTGCAAGATGACACAATGTGCCAGTAGGCTACTAATTCGTACGTGATACAAAAGGAAGGCTAACACTAGAGAGAACTATTCAACTCTCACATTAACATGGACCTCCTCAGAAAATAGGAAACATAACACATAAAAGCAATTATAGACACTGAAATAAACATCACACTGTTGCGACGTGCAACCCAATCCCAACAATATAACCATGGCGGCGTGCCACCCGATCCCAACAATATAACCATGGCGGCGTGCCACCCGATCCCAATAATATAACCATGGAGGCGTGCCACCCGATCCAAACAATATAACCATTGTGGCGTGCCACACGATCCAAACAATATAACCATGGCAGCGTGCCACCCGATCCCTGTATAAAACTCACACAAGGAGCCATACGTCGAGCTGAATAGCTCATCACATCAAAATGCTGAATATCGATCATAAGCATACTAAGGTGCATGATATCGGTCACAAGGAAACATATAGCGCCATAGGCTACAAACTCAAGCGCAACTGAGGTGCGATATAAGATCTGAGTCTCGAGAGCAATCATGCTCATATAACATCACCGCTGAGCGGAACCTCAACACATAAGGAACTTACCAAGCCTTCTCACACTCATACGGCGCAATATATCTTTACTTGAATTAACTAACCACGAAATAAGATTGTGACTATCCCTCCACAAAGGGCGCATTGCTGGAAGAAACTCAACCGGCCTGATGTAAGGCTCACTTCCACATTTAAATCTATCCACCGACCTTAAGTCTATCCTGGTCGTGCCATGCTAAGTCAATAATATTTCACAGGTCTATAACCCAATAAGCAGAGTGCCCTCCAACATAAATTCTCAATTGAATAATATCACCAAAATCCTCATACTTGGTTTAAATTTCTAACCAATCAAGTGACTACAAGTCACGCCTATAAAATATTCTTGTGGGTCAAGCTCCCACTATCTTCCGAATAATTAAACGGGCCTGCACATTCAACCTACCGGCTGCACTAACACTGAAAAGCGATCAGGAGTCCTTAACCGGGATGCAAAGCCTTTCTCACAGAACACCGATCTCAAATGATACTGATGTTAATACCCATCTTACTCAAAACACTGAAACTCCTTTCCTGCTCATCCGAGCTCTTTATATCACATTTATTGACCAAACTGTGACCTTGGTCCTTACTTCAAATTTCATACTACTCACTGCACCCCACGTGCCGATATACGATACACACAATTTCCATCATAGCTCTAGAACTGATGATAGGCTAATACTTCATCACATAAGACCTTCCATTTAACTCACTACAGGAGATCTATAACAACATACGGCGAATTCTCATAGCCATCGAATATGCCAATGTCTAAGTAGTGGTCCAAGCCACCATAACCCTTCCCGAGATCTGCCTACTCGTAACAGGCCCCTAACAGAAGAATACTTCAGAATAACATCAATCACTGCGGCCGACAAGTCTCAAATGCACCGCCACAAATCACATGCATAACTCGATCACGTTGCATGAACCGATCATTGACATCAATATGCCAACTCAGCTATGGCTAATCAATCTACTTCCTTCTAGTTTATCCTGGATTGCCTTAGAAATGTTAATATCTCCCTTCAATACCTAACTTATTCCAACTGCACTCACCCCGAGTGACCTTAAATCATAAGGCCATGCTATCTCCAGAATGACGACCATTTTATGTCTCTCAAATACTACACCACAAGTCAAAACATCATAGATCGTTTTGTGCCTTTCTTCATAAGTTGCTTCAAAAGCTTGAGCCTTAACTTAATTATAGACTCCACACTTTACCTCTTGAATTCACTAGGACCGCTATTGAGAACCATCCGGTTCTAACTTGCCCCAGTACGCAACCAACTCTACTGAATTTCTTTATAACATATGAATACCCTCTCGATAAAGCACCCAGTGGAATCACTTCCCGCGAAGCCTACACCTATACGAGGCATAAATCATGAATTTTCCCTCAAGTTTGAACATGAGCCAGTAAGGCTAAACATAATATGCATTCAACAATACATATACTCAAATTACCACACATGGTCCTTTTCCCGTGGCTGCAATAACCTATTAATACGCTAGTATCCAAAATTCACACAGGTAATTAGCCATACGACCCAAATCATAAGCAGTGAGACTCTCCCACTAGCTCAAAACCACTATTACACGACTCTCGAGCACATTAGAAACAGTCACTCAAGTCATCTACTCTTATTCAACTGCAATTCACTTGAACCTACGAACATAATCACTTGTGCCCTATTAGCACTCTGACCCCATAGGGTATGACCTCATTCCGATACAACCAAACATTACCCCGCTCCATGCACCGAGCATTCTCTACCAACGACACCTTAAAACATACTATGATTCTCACACACCTACGAAGCACCATGTAGCCCTTGTCGAATATTTCCCTGCTGATAAAAAAAATGTAGAGTTTATTAGGGACATAGGAACATCCAAAGTCCCAACATCATGCCATACGAGCCTCAACTTTTGCCCATCCGCAAGTTTTCAAGAACTTTTGAATAGCACCTAAATACGTCGCAGGCCAAATCTGATATGATACATGACCTATAATTAGATCGTTGATAGTGAAATCATTTCACTTGACACGAAGCCTTAAGATACATCTTGTTAATCCATGACAATGGCCTTTATCATTTGTACATCTTCATCATAAGACAGTCCAAGACATTCGTTTGGTACCTGTCCTTCTTAAGATAGTTAAACTCATTTTCCCCAGCATCTCTGCTGGCTGAATCCTTCGCCAAATAGATATCTCATATGAACCATATAGTCTTCATTACCACCAACTATCTTTAGTTCCACATCCACCTTGTGATTCTACCATTACCGTGATGATTAGGCAGTTAAGTAAACCTTCTCAAGACCGTACTTATCAACCGAATGTCTGAACCTAGTGCACCCCCATGTGCACAATTGAAGATTTCTCAATTCTCTTGCATTATCGATATGGATGACACACGGTAACAATGGTTGAGTAAATTCTTGACTCCCTTGAAATCCCTCTGCAGCATCACGAACCGTCAGCACATACTTGATACCGAGAGCACAAATTTCAATACACGAGTGGATGCAAAAGAACGTATGACATAGGCTCCAACTGAATAAATGGCGCACGATAAGGAATTCAAAGAATTGAAGAGTTTCCTAAACAGTTACATAGCCCCTCGTAAATGAATATAGACGTCTCTGTATCGATCAACTAGAATCTAAGTAACCGGTATGTGTCCCGTGACTCCTATGAACCTAGAGCTCTGATACCAACTTGTCACGACCCTAGTTCACCAATCGTGAACATGTCATGATGGCACCCAGTCCCCACGACTAGGTAAGCCTAACACGTTGCGGAATATACAAGTTTATGAACATTAAATAAGAAATAGCGGAAAACGATATAAATAAGAATGTAATCTGTGCCGCTTGGCACATACACCCGTCAAACACACTATATAAACACCACCAAGACCCGGAATCCCACGGGTAACACGGACTAAAAGAAATACAACTGTGGCTCTATGTGTAAAGAGTATCTAAACAATGAGATGAAGGAAAAACATCTACTAAAACTATCAGAATAGAAGGATGGCCTCCGGATCCGCGGACATAGAAGATCATACCTCGAGGTCTCCCAAGGTGCTGCTGAATCACCTAGTATGAGCCTGTCCTGATGTACCTGGATCTGCACAACAAAAGTGTGCAGAAGAGTAGCATGAGTACACCACGGCGATACTCAGTAAGTGCCAAGCCTAACCTCGATGGAGTAGTGACGAGGAAGGTCAGGGCCCTACTGAGAGAAAACAATTACAAAAATGATAATAACAATAATAAGCAGTTCAAACGATAATAATTCCGAATGACAACAATAAAATGATTACTGCAACCGTCTACAATTAACTAACAACCAATAACAAACTCAATTAATAAGTCCGGGACCTGTGGGAATTGAACCCACAGTCCCATTAACAGTACCCCTGGGTCTCCGGGAATCGAACCCGCAGCCCATGTCTCAATGGATCTCAGGATCTCCGGGAATCGAACCCGCAGTCCACATCTCAATAATATATCAATATCTCAGGATCTCCAGGAATTGAACCCGCAGTCCCTACAAATAACTCATGATCTCGGGAATCGAACCTGCAGTCCCTACCAATAACTCAGGATCTCGGGAATCGAACCCGCAGTCCCTACAAATAACTCAGGATCTCGGGAATCGAACCCGCAGTCCCTACAAATAACTCAGGATCTCGGGAATCGAACCTGCAGTCCCTACAAATATCACTTCGGGTCTCTGGGAATCGAACCCACAGCCCTGGGATCTCTGGTAATTGAACCCGCAGTCCACTAGCACATCAAATAAAGAAAACACACAGAGAGAATATAATATGTTTAACTACAACTTCACCAAAACTAGTGCCAACAATTTATCAAGAACTGCAAGTAAGTCAACTAGGCAATTAGACATGTTGAATCCTAGCTAATCATGCTTTTCTAACTAATACCGGGTAAAAGTAACACTTTTATCGGCTAAGAGCAGGAATATCACTAATCGGATAATTCAAGTAAGTGTGTGTCACAACAACCAGCGCATGTACACGCCCGTCACCTCGCGTACAAGGCATTTAAACTATCACATAATATCCTCGGGGTGAAAGTTCCCCCACACGAGGTTAGACAAGCCACTTACCTCGACTCCGGTACAAAACCGCTAAGAGACAACTCCCTTCCCGTGAATGTCGGCCTCGACAGGTATAGTATCTGATAAAAATCAATAGAATCACATCAAAATAGGCCAATTGGGCATTACCCAATCAAAATAACTCAAAATACACCAAAACCCACAAGTTACCAAAACCCGACTTTCGGTACGCTTCTCCAAAATTACGGAAGTTATATATTCAGGTTCCTTATCTCAACACGAGTCCGTGCATATAAAATTTATCGAAATCGGACTTCATTTGCCCATTCAAATCGAAGGTTTTCTAAAATTTAGGCCTAGGGCTCAAACCGTCCATTAATCCTCCATTAACAGTGAAATAATCACGAATTTCATGATAAACTAAAGAATTAAGGTCAAGAAACTTACCCCCGATGATTTCCCGATGATAACCTAGCGTTTCCCCTTCAATATTCTCTCTTGGAGCTCAAAAATGGCGTTTTTGTGTGATAGGCCGCGTCTGAAATGTTTTTGGACTTAAAGTCACTGCCAGGCCATTTTTTTCGCTTTTGCGGATAATTTTCGCATAGGCGGGACCGCTTTTGCGGTTCTATTTCCGCTTTTGCGGTTCCGCATCCGCGGTCAAATTCCGCTTCTGCGGTTCTGATAGACACCAGCACTTTTCTCGGCACGGAAATGAGCATAACATCCTCATATGATGTCCAAATTTGACGATTCTTTTTGCTATGGCTCCGAAATTACGATACGGATCTAATGGTTCAAACAAAAATGAATTTGGAGATCATTTACCTATGTTCAAAGAAGCAAAGGTTGAAACATCAAATAAGAGCGTGATCACTACCCGAAACACACCCGAGGCCCCCGGGACCCCAATCAATCATACCAACCAACCCCAAAACACATTACGGACTTGCTCGAGGCCTCAAACCACATAAAACAACTCTAAAACCATGAATTACACCCCGATTCAAACTTTATGAACTTTGAAGTTTCCAACTTCTATTTCCGATGCCGAAACATATCAAATCGCATCCGATTGACTTCAAATTTTGCACACACGTCCAAAATGATATATCGAAGCTACAAAAACTTTCGGAATTCCATTCTGACCCTCGGATCAAAATCTCACCTATCAACCGAAATTCGCCAAAATACTAACTTTGCCAATTCAAGCTTAATTCTACACCGGTCATCACAAAAATATTCCGGACACACTCCTAACTCCCAAATCACCTAACGAAGCTATCCGAACAATAAGATTTGCATTTTGAGTCCGATATCAAAATTTCCACTTCCGGTCAAATTTTCTCAAAAACCTTCAATTTTCTATCTTTAGCCAAACGACTCCAAAATGACCCACGGACCTCCGAATTCACTTCCGATCGCGCTTCCAAATCCAGAATAACCATACGGAGCTACTCCCAGTCTCGGAATCCCAAACGGACATCAATAACACTAAAATGCATTTTAAGCCAATTGATGCAATTTCTTCTAAAATGCTATCTTCCATAATATGCGCCAAAACGCTCCCGGGTTATCCAAAACCCGATCCAGGCATACGCCCAAGTCCGAAATCATCATATGAACTTGTTGGAACCTTCAAATCTCAATTTCGAGGTTGTATACTCAAAATTCCAATCCTAGTTCATTTCTTCAATTTTAATCTTTGGAAATGAGAAATTTTCATTTAAATTTGACTCCAAACTTCTTGAATTTTAATTCGACCATACACACAAGTCAATATACTTGAGATGAAGTTGCTCATGGCCTCAAACTGCTGAATGATGTGCCATATCTCAAAATGACCGGTTGGGTCGTTAGAAAGTGCAGGCACCGGTAGTTTCTATTGAGATACCGGGTCTTCAGGAGACTTTGGCCTAGATTCTATCATTATGCACTGGTTTAACTCAGGTGGTTGCAGTGGCTTCTTCATAGGTGGGGGGAGGGGGGAGGGGATCAGACCGCCATGGCTCGCACACCCGAGCTGGTAGTTCAGGGTTTTTAGGCACCTGGGGCATCTCCAGCTCAACCAACTGCACCCGTCGCACCAGCCCCGGCTCATGTGGTTCCAGTTATGCCTGATAATAAGTAGCATCGTCTGGAGAGGTTTGAGAGGCTACATCCTCCGGCATTCAGTGGTGCTGAGGGCGAGGACGCCCAGGATTTTCTTGATAAGTGCCAGTGTATGCTTCGTAGAGTAGGTATTCTGGAGTCCAGCGGTGTTGCTTTCACCACCTTTCATTTCACAGGTCCAGCATTTCAGTGGTGGGAGGATTTTGAGAGGCGTAGGCCCGCTGGGGCAGCGCCCCTCACTTGGCAGCAATTCTCCACGGTAATTTTAGAGAAGTATGTGCCTCAGTCCCAGAGAGAGGAGCTGCATCGTCAGTTTGAGTGGCTGAAGCAGGGGGATATGTCGGTAACTCAGTATGAGTTGAGATTCACACAACTAGCCCTTCATGCCATGTGGATGATTCCGACGGACAGAGAGAGGATCATGAGATTTATAGATGGTCTCATCTATCCCATCCGTATATTGATGAGCAGAGAGAGAGCTTTGGTAGTTACCTTTGAGGAGGTGGTTGATGCTACCCATCAGATTGAGATAGATCGCTGCAGAGAGCGTGAGGAGAGGGAGGCTAAGAGGCCTCGTGGTACTCGAAGTTACAATGGTGCTCCGTCTAGGGGCCAGCCTCAGCATAGTAGGGGTCGTTCATTCAGATCTCATCAATCAGGACGTGCAGAGTCCAGTGGAGCTTCATTAGATCATGGTCGTCAGGGCCATCAGGGTCATCAAGGTCAGCAGGGGCGTCAACAGAGTCAGCATGCATTGAGTGCTCTTCAAGCTTAGAGCTTTGCTCCTGCTTCTTCAGCTCAGGATTCATCTACAGCGAGGAGTCCTCAGCAGTCTCTTCCTCCATCTGCAGGCTGTTGCTTTGAGTGTGGCGAGTTTGGCCATATTAGGAGAGAGTGTCCTCAGTGGCTGCATAAGCGGTCTCAGGAGAAGGATCAACCCTCGTCTTCTACTCCTTTTTCTTCAGCACTAGCACAGTCAGCTAGGATTGATGGCCAGGTAGCTAGAGGTTGCCCTAGGGGCCAGGATCGTACTGGCGGAGGGCAGACTCGTTTCTATGCTCTTCTCGACAGGAAGGACACTACTGCATTAGATGCTATCATTTCAGGTATTACCTCATTCTCCCATAGGGATGCTTCTGTCTTATTTGATCCCGAATCCACCTATTCCTATGTTTCTTCATAATTTGTGTATCATTTGGTTATGACCCATCGAATTCTTGCCTTGCCCTTGCATGTATCTACCCCGGTGGGTGATACTATTGGTGTCGATCAGGTATATCAATCTTGTCTTATTACTATTAGTGGTCTGGAGACCCGAGTTGACTTGTTACTTTTGGGCATGGTGGATTTCGATGTGATTCTAGGCATGAATTAGTTATCTCCTTACCATGCGATTCTTGACTGTCATGCCAAGACAGTCACACTAGCTATTCCAGGTAATCCATGGATCGAGTGGCGTGGTGTGACTGATTATGTGTCCGACAAGGTGATTTCCTATATAAAAGCCCAACGAATGATTGGGAAGGATTGTTTATCTTATTTGGCCTTCATTAGAGATGTTGAGGCTGAGACACCCAGTCTTGATTCGGTCTCCATTATGAGAGATTTCCCAGATGTATTCCAAGCAGACTTGTCGGGCATGCCGTCTGACAGGGATATTGGCTTTGGTATCGACTTGGTGCCGGGCACTCAGCCCATTTTTATTCCTCCCTATCGCATGGCACCAGCTGAGTTAAAATAGTTAAAAGAACAGCTTCAGGAACTCTTAGATAAGGGGTTCATTCGCCCGAGTGTGTCACCCTGGGGTGCACAGGTATTGTTCGTGAAGAAGAAAGATGGCACAATGAGAATGTGCATTGATTACAAGCAGCTGAACAAGGTAATGGTGAAGAATAAGTACCCATTGCCTCGTATTGAGGACTTGTTTGATTATCTCCAGGGAGCTAGTGTATTCTCTAAGATTGATCTTCGATCGGGCTATCATCAGTTGAAAATTAGGGATTTAGACATTATGAAAACAACGTTCAAAACGAGATATGGGCACTATGAATTTCTGGTGATGTCTTTCAGGCTAACCAATGCCCCAACCGCATTCATGCACTTGATGAATAGTGTATTTTGGTCGTACCTTGATTCTTTCGTGATCGTGTTTATTGATGATATCCTGGTGTATTCACGCAGACAGGAGGAGCATGCACAGCACTTGAGGGTGGTATTGCAGAAGCTGAGAGAAGAAAAGCTTTATGCAAAATTCTCTAAGTGTGAGTTCTGGCTTGATACTGTTACTTTTCTGGGACATGTAGTGTCCAGTAATGGTATTCGGGTTGACCAACAAAAGGTCGGGCGGTGCAGAAATGGCCTTGACCTTCCTCAGCTACTAAGATCCGGAGTTTCCTTGGCTTGGTAGGTTATTACCGCCGGGTTGTTCAGGGCTTCTCATCTATTGCTTCACATTTGACAAAGTAGACACAGAAGAATGCCCCATTTGTGTGGTCTGATGAATATGGGGAGAGCTTCCAGAAGCTAAAGGCGGCTTTGACTACTCCGGTACTTGTGTTTCCATCAGCTTCAAGGTCTTATACGGTGTATTGTGATGCTTCTAGTGTTGGGATCGGGTGTGTATTCATGCACGAGGGTAGAGTTAATGCATATGGTTATCGTCAGCTAAAGCCCCATGAGAAGAACTACCCTGTTCACGACTTAGATTTAGCTGCTATTGTTCATGCCTTGAAAATTTTGAGGCATTAGTTGTATGGTGTATCTTGTGATGTATATACAGACCACCGCAGCCTTCAGCATTTGTTTAAGCAGAAAGATCTCAATTTGAGGCAGCGGAGGTGGCTCGAATTGCTTAAAGACTATGATATTACCATTTTGTGCCATCCTGAGAAGGCCAATGTAGTGGCTGATGCATTGAGCCGGAAGGCTATTAGTATGGGCAGCTTGGCGTACATTCCGGTTGGGGAGAGACCCCTTGCACTTGATGTTCAGGCGTTAGCTAATCAGATGGTGAGGCTGGATATTTCTGAGCCCAGTCGGGTTATGGCTTGCGTGGTAGCTCGGTCTTCCTTATATGATCGTATTCGAGAGCGCCAGTATGATGACCCACACTTACTTGTCCTTAAGGACAGAGTTCAGCATGATGATGCAAGAGATGTCACTATTGATAGTGATGGTGTGTTGCGGATGCAGGGCCGGATATGCGTGCCCAATGTTGATAGCCTTCATGAGTTGATATTAAAGGAGGCCCACAGCTCGCGGTATTCTATTTATCCAGGTGCCGCAAAGATGTATCAGGATTTGAGGCAGCATTACTGGTGGAGAAAAATGAAGAAAGATATAGTGGATCATGTGGCACGGTGCCTAAACGGTCACCAGGTCAAGTATGAGCATCAGAGGCCTGGTAGTGTGTTCCAGCATATTTATATTCCCGAGTGAAAGTGGGAAAGGATCACTATGGACTGTGTTAGTGGACTCCTTCGGACATCGAGGAAGTTTGATTCAGTTTGGGTGGTTGTAGATAGGCTGACCAAGTCAGCTCACTTCATTCCAGTGTGTACTACATATTCCTCGGAGCGGTTAGCAGAGATATTCATCCGCGAGATTGTGAGATTGCATGGAGTTCCCATCTATATCATATCAGACAGAGGTACCTGTCACACCCCTTTTTTTACCAAACCTCACTAAACCCTCTCAGATAAATAAAAGAATTTAGTAAAAGCATGAAAAAGGATTTTCAATTTTGAAAGTGACAAAAGTGGTGTTCAAAAGAAAATTATTCAGAGTCGCCACCTGACATTGGTTTCGGCGTGCCAGGCCACCGTTTTTCTAAAAATTAGTTCTTTTCCTTTCAAAAAACTGGAGACTCTAAAAAACTATGTCTACACCAGAGATTCAGGTAAGGGGGTTCATTTGACTCGGGGAGAAGGTGTTAGGCATTCCCCAAGTCCCGTGAAGGTCACGGTTGCGTACATGATCAAGTTGGCTTTCAAAATATTCAAGTTGAGGTAAAACAAACACAGAAAAATAGAATAAGCACAAAAGAGGCTCGAGGTCGTCCCTACCTAAGTGAAAGAAAATTAAAAAGAAAAGAAAAGAGAACCCCTAAGCTAACCTATACTACGACTTCTCCGCCATGCTCGCCAAGGCCTCCAAAATATTTACATAGTTCTTTGGGGCATACCCCGAATAATAACATATACAAAATTCACGAGGCATTCCCCGAATAAATTTAACTAAGGGAATAACCTCTCGCCTAACCGAAATTCTAAAGCTTGCCTACCCGGGTGTTGCCGGCCTAAACGTGCTCCTAGCGGTTAAATGCGAAAGAATAAATTTAATAGATATTCAACTTAATGTTGCAGCCTGTATGCATCAAGATATCAATTCCTATCCTCTTTAATTTCTATGAATCCATAGGCCACTGTCAAATCTAATTACTGCTATCACAAAATTAGCAAAATAAATAGTAACATGTGGAGTTGCAATTCTATACATCTGTTAAGAGAAACAAATAGTAACAACTAGTAACTAAAGGAAATAAGAGGGACCGACCAGGTAAATTAGAACAAATTCTATATTTCAGTTAAGCCACAACTAACATGTGGAGTAGTAAAAATTATACGGGTAAGAGTAAACCTCAATAACTAAAGTAAAAAGGCAGAATTATTCACGAAGACAACAAGACCAAATACAATTCGATAATCACAGGAAAATCCAATAACTTAATTAGCATATGAAGGCAATTAATGATGCCAAACACTTAGAAACACTAAGCAAATATGAGAATTCTCCATGATTGATCAAGAAGATATTCTTCAAATAGTCAAGTGCAATATCGAGAATAGCTACACTAATCCAACTGTACTTAAATTATAAACCAAAACACCTTTAATTATGTTATCAACTAAATAAGATATCCCAACAGAGGCAAATTGAATGTTCAAGTTGGCATAAAATTTCACTTTTCATCCTTCAAGGAGACTCTTGTGGCTGAAGAAAAAAAATGAGAAAACAAACTATTTTGAACAAAATCATTCTTCCAATAAAGAAACTCAAAACAAATCCATGTTCGAATAGAGACAGAGAAGGCAAGTAAGTCTAGGGACAAGTACATGCCTTTATGAGTTTCAAGATTAGAGGATCACATGATTATTCATTCTCTGTTCCACTAGAAATCAAGTAACTCAAAGCAAGTGTATTAAGCAAATTCATATTTAAAATGCATATTTGACACCAAACAAATTCACTCGGACCTAAAAACCGACATGGGAAATCATAGAGGATGCTGAGAACATAACAGTAAATAAGACAAAAGAACTACACAAAATATCAGCGATTATTTTAGACTTAACCCATCTTTTAATGGCTCCTTAGGCTCGATTCACAATAGAAACAAAAGAAAGGAAAGGAAGTGAACCTGTTAAACTGAAATTGTTCTAAATAACAGTGGAAAAATCAGCAAATACACACTCCTCGATTCAAAACAAAATTTGACGAGAAACAACAGCAAAATCGAAAGACAGAACCGAAACTTGAACGACGAACACAACTCCACTCACTCTATCTCCGTCTTCAAACCAAAATCAAAAACGAAACAGAACTTTTGTATTTTTTTATTATCAAAAACTAAACAGAACTTTTAATCTATGAACGAACTAAATAATTTTAAAGAAAAGGAGGACTCCAAATCAAAACCAAAAAAAAAAAATAGCACTTTTTTTTCAATCCTTTTTTTTATCTGTCTCAAGACCTCCAATATATACCTCTCTCTCGAAGCTTCTCTGCTTCTTCAGCAAGAAATCGTGTGGGATTAACAAATCAAATCGGATATTCCCTTTTCACAAACAAAAATCGTAAAAAATGGAAATATTGGACAAAAGGCTTTTTCCAATTGTTCCCATTCTTTCAATTTTCATTCAAGGGTCCGGATTTCTCTTTAAACAACATAAATAGAAGAAGAAATCAACCAAAATCGGATTGAAATGATGAGATTGTTGGGATTTTGCTACGTGGAAGAAGGAGAAGAGATGAGAGGGGACCATGGGGGAGGACCAGTGAGTGAACTCGGGTGAAATAATGGTCAGTTGGGCGCTAAATCGTTGAGGGAGAAGATGAGTGAACAGTAGAGAGGGGGGTGGTCTAAAGGTCTCTAAGTTTAGGATTAGGGTTTTTTAAGGGAAATGTTAGGTTTATGTATGAATGTGGGGGTTAATACTGATCGTTGGATTTAATTCGATGGAAGGCTCAGATTTAAAAGGGAAAATGGGGCGGGTAGATGGGTATTTGGCGGGTCGGGCAGATTGGGTCGCGGGTCAAGGGGTATGGGAGATGGGCTGCCCGATTTTGGGCCTTTTCTTGTGTAAAATTGGGCCAAAATTTGTACTTCCTTAATTTTGAAAAGTCTATTAAATTACCAACCCAATCTTATAAATTAAAACTAAATTAATTTCAATTAATTAAATAAATTATGTAATATATATATATATATATATATATATATATATATATATATATATATATATATATATATATATATATATATATATATATATATATATATATATATATATATATATATATATATATATATATATATATATATATATATATATATATATATATATATATATATATATATATATATATATATATATATATATATATATATATATATATATATATATAATAAAATATTAATAATTTAAACTGAATGGGATAAAATAGAGCATGAAACTATTTTTGTATATTTTTTCAATTTTGTGCCTTTATAATTAGTAATAAAGTAAAATTAGTTAAAATAACTATATTAAGCCTAAATTAAATATTCTACGCTAAAACGGGTGAAATTTCGGGGAGTGTCAAAAATTACATGTCTACAGCTGCCCCTCTTTGACTGAAAATACTTTATATTTTAAGAAAAAGAACGACTAGACAGGATTTTTGATCTGACCCCTATTTGAAAGACCAACTAGAAGAAAAGAGAATGTGATCGAGCTTTGGTATATGAGGTGCCTACATATCCTCGGCTATAGAGGAATCAGGCTACGTGTAGTTCAAAAATGAATGAGATGATGGAGTGTACCGAGGTGGAGAGTCGAGTTGAGTGCCGTCGAGGTTCCGGTTCACGGTCCAGTTATTACATCAAAATCAGAAAATGAAAAAGAATAACTAAACCTGTTAGCTATGAGTTACAAGATCCCTATCTATAAGTCTTCTGAAGCATGATCTTGAGTCTTAAATGGTTCTTCGTAGACTTTTAGATATGAACCTTGACGCTCGCTAGATGCAGGTGTTAGTTCATTCTCTTTTGCTTTTCTGATCAAAATCGGACATACAATGCTTGTGACTTTAATCATGTCTTGAGCGATCCATCTTTTGCCTCGGCCGCTGCATTTTGGACTAACCTCCCTTCATTTTTTTCTCTTTTTTTTGTTTTTCCTTTCTATTCTGGATTAAAATTACTTATGTTGATCACCTCGGATTGTTGACTCGCATTCTTGCCGTGAGCTTCTACTACTTCTAGCATGAACGGATTTCTGAAATGATTTCCCTCGTTATCCAGGTGGGCGCCTGACATTGCAACAAAACAAACAAAACAAATAAATTTTTTTTTGCCCCAGTTTGGGATTCGGGCATAAATGTGAATGTTAATTCGATCATGCTATCTACAAAGCTCTCAGAGTTTGAAAGTTAGATCCCATTATCCAGGAGGGTCCTGAAAATTCAAAAATTAAATCCCATTATCCAGGAAGGTCCCGAGAACTCAAAAATTAAATCCAATTATCCAAGAGGGTCCTGAGAACTTTTAAAATAAATCTCATTATCCAGGAGGGTCCTGAAAACTTTTAAAATTAATCCCATTATCATGGAGGGTCCTGAAAATTCTAAAATTAAATCCCATTATTCAGGAGAGTCCTGAGAACTCTAAAATTAAATCCCATTATCCAGGATGGTCCTGAGAAATCTAAAATTAAATCCCATTATCCAGGAGGGTCCTGAAAATTCTAAAATTAAATCCCATTATCTAGGATGGTCCTGAGAACTTTAAGCTAAATCACATTATCCAGGAGGGTCCTGAGAACTCTAAACTAAATCTATTATCCAGGAGGGTCCTGAGAACTTTAAACTAGATCCCATTATCCAGGAGGGTCCTGAGAACTCTTAAATTAAATCTCATTATCCAGGAGAGTTCTGAGAACTTTTAAAATAAATCTTATTATCCATGAGGGTCCTGAAAACTTTTAAAATTAAATACCATTATCCAGGAGTGTCCTGAGAATTTTTAAAATTAATCCCATTATCCAGGAGGGTCCTGTAAATTTTAAAAATAAATCCCATTAGCCAGGAGGGTCCTGAGAACATTAAACTAAATCCCATTATTCAGGAGGGTCTTGAGAACTTAAAATTAAATCCCATTATCCAGGAGGGTCCTGAAAACTTTAAACTAGATCCCATTGTCCAGGAGGGTCCTGAGAACTCTAAAATCAAATCCCATTATCCAGGAGGATCCTGAGAATTTTTAAAATAAATCCCATTATCCAGGATGGTCCTGAAAACTTTTAAAATTAAATCCCATTATCCAGGAGGGTCCTGAGAATTTTAAACTAAATCCCATTATCCAGGAGGGTCCTAAAAATTCTAAAATTAAATCCCATTATCCAGAAGGGTACTGAGAACTATAAATTAAACCCCATTATCCATGAGGGTCCTGAGAATTTTAAACTAAATCCCATTATCCAGGAGGGTCCTGAAAATTCTAAAATTAAATCTCATTATCCAAGAGGGTCCTAAGAACTCTAAACTAAATCTCATTATCCAGGAGGGTCCTGAAAATTCTAAAATTAAATCCCATTATCCATGAGGGTCCTGAGAACTTTTAAAATTAAATCCCATTATCTAAGTATGGTCCTGAGAACTTTAAACTAAATCCCATTATCCAGGAGGGTCGTGAAAATTCTAAAATTAAATCCCATTATCCAGGAGGGTCCTGAGAACTCTAAACTAAATCCCATTATCCAGGAGGGTCCTGAAAACTTAAAATTAAATCCTATTATCCAGGAGGGTCCTGAAAACTTAAAATTAAATCCCATTATCCAAGAGGGTCCCGAAAACTTAAAATTAAATCCCATTATCCAGGAGGGTCCTGCAGAACTCTAAAATTAAATCCCATTATCCAGGAGGGTCCTAAGAACTTTAAAATTAAATCCCATTATCGAGGAGGGTCCTGAGAACATTAAACTAAATCTCATTATCCAGGAGGATCTTGAGAACTTAAAATTAAATCCCATTATCCAGGAGGGTCCTAAGAACATTAAACTAAATACCATTATCCATGAGGGTCCTGGAAATTCTAAAATTAAATCTCATTATCCAGGAGGGTCCTGAAAATTCTAAAATTAAATCCCATTATCCATGAGGGTCCTGAGAATTTTAAAATAAATCCCATTATCCAGGAGGGTCCTGAGAATTTTAAATTAAATCTTATTATCCAGGAGGGTCCTGAGAAATCTTAAAATAAATCCCATTATCCAGGAGTGTCCTCAAAACTCTAAAATTAAATCACATTATCCAGGAGGGTCTTGAGAAATCTACATTAAATCTCATTATCCAGGAGGGTCCTCAGAACTTTAAAATTAAATCCCATTATCCAGGAGGGTCCTCAGAACTTTAAACTAAATCCCATTATCTAGGAGGGTCCTGAAAATTCTAAAATAAAATCCCATTATCCAAGAGGGTCCTGAGAATTTTAAATTAATTCCCACTTTCCAGGAGGGTCCTGAGAACTGAGAATGTACTTACCTGAGCCACGCTCCCATCTTGGAGGATTATTAATAGAATTTTGCTCCCTGAACCATGTTTTTTCATGGGAGGTCCCTGTGTACTTAAAATTTTCATGCCCCTGCTTTAGAAAAATAAAATCTTGTTAGTTGGAAAACGTGGTGGTTAGTTTGTGGCATCATTGCTGAGTGTCTGCTTCTGCCATTGCCATGCTTCATTCCGATTAGCTGCTTCGGGCTAGCAAGGAGTTGTTTGACCTTTTGATTGGAATTAGACCACAAAACCTCTTACTTAAATCTCTCACATTCACTTGTTGCATTGTGTTGTTATTTTGAGAGTTGTTGAGTCTTTGTATTTTCTCAAAAGTCAAGATCCACTCAACTGCCTGAACCTCAATTATCACCATACTTCAAAATCATGTCAATTGTGATGTGCATGGCCAAACTCCGCTTTGTGCAATTGGAAAGCTTGTGGCAAATTTTAAAGTCATTTCTCACTTGTTCTGACCAAACAGACTCAAGAAGGGACTCTAACAAAACGAGAGCAACAAAATAAGGGACAAGGGAAAGAGATGATACTTAACAAGAACATTACGAAATAGAAACTTATCAGATGTGGATACCAACTCCAATTACCATAACATGAACCTTTGGACTAAGTAGCCTAATCTCTAAAGCAAGTCTAATGTTCAACTCTTGTTGTACCTCTTTGATATGAAATTGGGCTTCAGTGCTTCAATTGTCCCATTTGATCCACAATCCTCAGTCGACTTGTAGTGCCCTGAAGGGTTTTTGTAACAACCCAGCCGGTCGTTTTTGAAATTTACGCCCCGAACCCCATCTAACTATTCCCCTAAGTTCATTTCTACTATTGTGGTTTTCCGGGAAGTTCGGTTCTGGAATTTGGAGTGTTTCGGGACACTTAGTCCCTAAAGGGGAGCTTTATAGTTGGAAAATGGCCTGTAGTCGGAACAGTGTTAAGACGATCTCATAACGGAAATCTAATGCTCCCATTAGCTCCGTTAGGTGATTTCGGGGTTGGGAGCGCATTCGGATTATATTTTGGAGGCCTGTAGCTCAATTAGGCATGAAATGCCGAAGTTTGAAATTTTGGCGAAATTCGAATGATAGGTGAGATTTTGATCTGGTAGTCGGGATGGAATTCTGACAATTTCAATAGCTTCGTTACGTGATTTTGGATATGTCTGCAAAATTTGAAGTCAATCGGACTTGATTTGATAGGTTTCGGCATCGGAAATAGAAATTGGAAACTTTAAAGTTCATCAAGCTTGGATTGGAGGTTAATTCATAATTTGTGCATTGTTTGATGTGATTTGACGCCTCGAGCGAGTCCGTAATATGTTTTGGGACTGGTTGGTGTTATTGGTCGGGGTCTCGGGGGTCTCGGATGTGTTTTGGATGCCCAACGGGTCATTTTTGGAAGATTTTTGCCGTTTTGAGCATAAATGTAATGATCCAAAGGTCTATTTTTAGTTCTAGAGATCCAAATTTGACTCGAGACTTCGAGAATTTGAATCATAAATTATAGGACTGATCTGGAAATTTTGGTTTAATTTCATCGAGTCGCGATTGGGTTTTTGACGCGAAATGTGAGTTAATTATTTAACAAGAGAAATTGATGTTAGACTGAGCAAATGAGATCCAAATTCAGTTTTTTTAACCACTGTATCCGTATCGAAATTACGGAGCCATAGGAAAAAGAACCGTCGAATTTCGAGTTCGTATGATAGAGTTAGAACCATTTTTGGTGAAATGGCTCTGCTGCAATTTTTTTAAAAAAGCTACTGCATTTTATGAACAGTAAACAGTGTCCTACGCGCATGAACAGTGTCCGCGTGTGAATAGTACGGACAAAAATTCTGGGCAGTATATCTGCAATTTTTGGGTCATTTTCCTCCATTATTTTGAGCAACTTAAGAGCTTTTGGACAGAAATTGGCGGGGAATCGCTGGGATATCATCGGGAAATCATCGGGGGTAAGTTTCTTGGCCTAAATTCGTTAGTTTATCATGAAATCCGTGATTATTTCACTGTTAATGGAGGATTAATGGAGGGTTTTAGCCCTAGGCCTAAATTATAGAAAATCATTGATTTGAATGGGCAAACGGAGTCCGATTTTGATAAATTTGATATGCACAGACTCGTGTTGAGACAAGGAACCCGAATATATAACTTTCATAATTTTTCGAGAAGCATACCGAAAGTCGAATTTTGGCTACTTGTGGGTTTTGGTATATTTTGAATTGTTTTGATTGGGTAATGCCCAATTGGCCAATTTTGATGTGATTCCATTGATTTTTATCAGATACTACACCTGTGGAGGCCGACATTCGTGGCAAGAGAGTTGTCTCTTAGCGGTTTTGTACCGGAGTCGAGGTAGGTGGCTTGTCTAACCTCGTGTGGGGGAACCTTCACCCCGAGGATAATATGTGATAGTTGAAAAGCCCTGTACGCGAGGTGACGGGCGTGTACATGCGCTGGTTGTTGTAACTCACTGTACTTGAATTGTCCAAGTTGTGATATTCCTGTTCTTAGTTGATTAAATTGTTACATTTACCTGCTAATCGCTAGAAAAGCATGACTAGATATGATTTATCTGTGTAATTGCCTAATTGTCTTATTTGAACTTCTTGAAAATTGTTGGTACTAGTTTCGGTGAAGTTGTAGTTAAGCATATTATCTTTTCTCTGTGCGTTTCTTTATTTATTGTGTTGGTGGACTGCGGGTTCAATTCCTGGAGATCCCAGGGCTGTGGGTTCGATTCCCATAGACCCGGAGTGGTATTGTTTGTGGACTGCGGGTTCGATTCTCGGAAATCCAAGGGCTGTGGGTTCGATTCCCAGAGACTCGGAGTTTATTGATATATTATTGAGATATGGACTGCGGGTTCGATTCCCGGAGATCCTGAGATGATTGAGACACATCCTGAGGTATTGAGACATGGGCTGCGGGTTCGATTCTCGGAGACCGAGAGATATCGTTATTGGGACTGCGGGTTAAATTCCCATAGCTCCTGGATTGTTGATTATAGAGTGGGATTGTAGGTTCAATTCCCACAGGTCCTGGACTTGCTGATTGAGTTTTGTTGAGTTAGTTACTTGTTGTTAGCTTAATTGTAGACGGCTGCAGCAATCACTTTATTGTTGTTATTTCAGATTCATTATTATTTAAACTGCTTATTATTGTTATTATCATTATGTTATTGTTCTCTCAGTAGGGCCTTGACCTTCCTCGTCACTACTCCATCGAGGTTAAGCTAGGCACTTACTGAGTACCGCTGTGGTGTACTCATGCTACTCTTCTGCACACTTTTGTTATGCAGATCCAGGTACATCAGGACAGGCTCATACTAGGTGATTCAGCAGCACATTGGAGACCTCGAGGTATGATCTGCTACGTCCGCGGATCCGGAGGCCCTCCTTCTATTCTGATAGTATTAGTAGGTGTTTTTCCCTCATTTCGTTGTTTCAGATACCCTTGACATATAGAGCCACAGTTGTATTCCCCTTTTAGTCTGTGTTACCTGTGGGATTCCGGGTCTTGGTGGTATTTTTATACAGTGTGTTTGACAAGTGTATGTGCCAAGCAGCACGGATTACATTCCTATTTATATCGTTTTTCCGCTATTTCTTGTTTAATGTTCACAAACTTGTATATTCCGCAACGTGTTAGGCTTACCTAGTCCCGGGGACTGGGTGCCGTCATGATAGGTTCACGATTGGTGAACTAGGGTCGTGACAAGTTGGTATCAGTGCTCTAGGTTCATTGGAGTCACGGGACACAGACCGGTTACTTAGAGTCTCGCTGATCGATACGGAGACGTTTGTATTTGTATACGAGAGGCTATGTAATTGTTTAGGAAACTTTTCATTTCTTTTGGATTCCTTGTCGTGCGACATTTTTGGCACCAAATCTAAATTTCTGCATTCTATTCTCTCACAGATGGTGAGGACACGTGCTACTCGCGAGGATCACGCACCCGCGCCCCCTGTTGCCGCTGTCAAAGGCCGGGGCCGAGGTAGAGGACGAGGATGCGCCCGAGGTACAGCCACAGCACCCACGCACGCTGCCGCTGAGGTGCCACCGGTGGATTAGGTTGGAGCGCAGACACCTGGTACACCGACTACAGCTGCTACTACTCCAGCACTACAGGAGACCTTGGCCCAGTTCATGAGTATTTATACCACTCTGGCTCAGGCAGGGTTGCTTCCTCTCACTGCAGCCACATCTCAGGTCGGGAGAAGGGCCCAGACTCCCGCAGCCACTACACCTGAGCAGCGAGTACCAGTGGGACAGGTTCTAGAGATTATTGTTATGCCTCCTGCCGCCCCGGCACAGCCCGGAGGTGGGCCAGTTGCCTCCGAGGATGAGCAGCGTAGATTGGAGAGGTTCAAGAAATGTGATCCTCCAGTGTTCAGCGGTTTGGCTACAAATGATGCATTGGGTTTTCTGGAGGAGTGTCATCGTATTCTTCGTACCATGGGGATTGTGGAGACCAGCGGGGTTTCCTTCACTGCTTTTCAGTTTCGTGGGGCCGCTAATGATTGGTGGCACACGTATGAGTTGGATAGTCCAGAGGAGTATGCTTCATTGACCTAGACGCAGTTTTTAGATCTTTTTTTAGGGAGTTTGTTCCCAGAGCCTTAGGGATTCTTGGCGCTCGGAGTTTGAGTGGTTGCGACAGGGATCCATGTTAGTATCAGAGTATGCTATCAGTTTCACCCGTCTAGCCAAGCATGCATCGGCTTTGGTAGCCACGGTCTGGGAGAGAGTGCAGAGATTTATTGAGGGCCTTATTTCGCCGATCCGGTCCAACATGGCCAGGGAGTTAGAGATGGATATAGCTTATCAACAGGCAGTGAGCATTGCCAGGAGGATCGAGAGCATGCTCCCTAGAGAGCGGGGAGAGAGGGAGGCCAAGAGGTCTCGTGAGTCGGGCCATTTCTCTGGTGCCCGTACTTCAGCAGCCGGTCGTTTTGGCAGGGGTTATTCCGGTCGTCCAGTTCATTCAGTATTGCCAGCAGCCGGTAGTACTCCAGCTCTTCCAGCACCTCAGGAGCCTTACTATGCTCCCCCAGTTTCCAGTGCACCTCTTGCGCGGGGTACCTCCAAGGATCAGTCCAGCGGGAGCGGGGCTGGTCAGTCACAGCCACCGCATCCTCCCAAGGCTTTTTTTGAGTGCGGGGATACTCGCCATCTGGTAAGGGAGTGCCCCAGGCGTAGGAGAGGATCACCTCCTTAGTCTTTGCAGCCTCGGCGTGGTTCTCTAGGCCAGCAGGCCATCATTCCAGCTCCAGCTACCACTCCACCTGCCCAGCCAGCCAGGGGCGGGGATCAAGGTACCAGAGGCCGCCTTCGAGAGAGGGGACATGCCAAATTTTATGCTATTCTAGATCGTGCCGCAGCTGTTGCATCTGATTCTATTATCACAGGTATTATTCTGGTTAGTCACAGGGAGGCATCGGTTCTATTCGACCCCGGTTCCACTTTTTCATATGTGTCCTCTTATTTTGCTTCTCATCTGGGTGTGCCTCGGGATTCTTTGAGTGCCCCCATTTATGTTTCCACTCCGGTGGGAGATTCTTTGGCGGTGGACCGTGTGTATCGGTCGTGTTTGGTTACCATTTGTGGTTTTCAGACCAGAGCGGATCTATTGTTGCTCGGGATGGTTGATTTTGATATTATTCTGGACATGGACTGGTTGTCGCCCCATTATGCTATCCTTGATTGTCACGCCAAGACCGTGACGCTGGCTATGCCAGGCATTCCACGTATTGAGTGGAGTGTTACTCTAGATCACACCCCCAGCCGTGTTATTTCCTTTCTCAGAGCTTAGTGTATGGTTGAGAAGGGGTGTGCTGCTTATCTAGCTTATGTGCGGGATGTCAGTATTGACACTCCTTCTATTGATTCCATTCCAGTGGTACGTGATTTCGCTGATGTATTTCCAGCTGATCTCCAGGGCATGCTGCCCGATAGAGATATTTATTTTGCTATTGACTTGTTGCCGGGCACGCAGCCCATTTCTATTCCACCGTACCGTATGGCTCCTCCTGAGTTGAAGGAGTTGAAGGATCAGTTACATGAGTTATTGGGTAAGGGTTTCATTCGACCCAATGTTTCACCTTGGGGTGCTCCTATGTTGTTTGTGAAGAAAAAGGACGGTTCTATGCGTATATGTATTGACTATCGTCAACTGAACAAAGTTACAGTAAAGAACCGGTATCCTTTGCCTCGCATTGAAGATTTATTTGACCAGCTACAGGGCGCACAGGTGTTCTCTAAGATTGATTTGCGCTCTGGTTATCATCAGCTGAAGATTCGGGAGCCAGATATCCCAAAGACTGCCTTTCGGACTCGGTATGGTCACTACGAGTTCCTCGTGATGTCTTTTGGGCTGACTAATGCCCCAGCAGCCTTTATGCATTTGATGCACAGTGTGTTCAGGCCTTATCTGGACTCATTCGTGATTGTTTTCATTGATGATATTCTAGTATATTCCTGGAGTCGGGAAGAGTACGAGCAGCATTTGAGGATAGTGCTTCAGATTCTGAGGGAGAAGCAGCTATACGCCAAGTTCTCTAAATGTGAATTCTGGTTGAGTTCAGTGGCATTTCTAGGCCACGTAGTGTCGAGCGATGGTATTCGAGTGGATCCGAGGAAGGTGGAGGTCGTGCAGAGTTGGCCCAGACCTTCCTCCGCTATTGAGATTCGTAGTTTCCTTGGTTTGGCGGGCTATTACCATCGTTTCGTAGAGGGGTTCTCTTCGATCGCAGCACCTATGACCAGATTGACCCAAAAGGGTTCCCCTTTTCAGTGGACAGATGAGTGTGAGGCGAGCTTTCAGAAGCTCAAGACAGCTTTGACTTCGGCCCCTATATTGATGTTGCCTACAGGTTCGGGGTCCTATACAGTATATTGTGATGCCTCGCGAGTTGGACTCGGTGCGGTATTGATGCAGGACGGTAGGGTGATTGCCTACGCGTCCAGACAGTTGAAGATACATGAGAAGAACTATCATGTTCATGATCTGGAGCTAGCTGCCATTGTTTACGCCTTGAAGATTTGGCGTCATTATTTATATGGGGTTCCTTGTGAGATCTACACTGATCACCGGAGCTTGCAGCACTTGCTTAAGCAGAAGGACCTGAATATGCGTCGGAGGAGATGGTTGGAGCTACTGAAGGACTATGATATTACTATTCTCTATCATCCGGGCAAGGCTAATGTGGTTGCCGATGCCTTGAGTCGTCGGGCCGGGCAGAGAGTTTGGGGAGTTTGGCATATCTACCAGCTTCGGAGAGGCCTATGGCGATGGATGTTCAGGCTTTAGCCAGGCAGTTTGTTAGACTGGATCTCTCGGAGCCTAACCGGGTTTTGGCTTGTGTGGTCTCTCGGTCTTCTCTATTTGACCGCATCAGGGAGCGTCAGTTCGACGACCCTCATTTGCTTGTTCTCCAGGATAGAGTTCGGCGTGGTGATGCTCGAGATGTTACTATTGGGCATGATGGAGTTATGAGGATGCATGGGCGTATCTGTGTGCCCAATGTAGATGATCTTCGAGAGCTGATTCTAGCAGAGGCCCATAGCTCGCGGTATTCCATCCATCCGGGTGCCGCGAAGATGTATCAGGACTTAAGACAACATTACTGGTGGAGGAGGATGAAGAGGGATATAGTCGATTATGTTTCTAGATGCCTCAACTGCCAGCAGGTGAAGTATGAGCATCAGCGTCCGGGTGGAGTGATACAGTAGATTGAGATTCCAGAGTGGAAATGGGAGCGCATCACCATGGACTTTGTATCTGGACTTCCGCGGACTATTAGGAAGTTTGATTCCATTTGGGTTATTGTGGATCGGATGACCAAGTCCACCCATTTCATACCGGTGAGCACTAGTTATTCATCGGAGCGACTGGCGGAGATCTACATAAGGGAGATAGTTCGGCTGCATGGTATCCCAGTTTCCATCATTTCAGATAGAGGCACTCAGTTCACTTCACGGTTCTGGAGAGCCGTACAGCAGGAGTTAGGTACTCGGGTGGAGCTGAGCACGGCATTTCACCCCCAGACTGATGGACAGTCCGAGCGCACTATTCAGATTTTGGAGGATATGCTCCGTGTGTGCGTGATTGAGTTTGGAGGTTCATGGGATCATTTCTTGCCCCTAGCGGAGTTTGCTTATAACAACAGTTACCAGTCCAGTATTCAGATGGCACCGTATGAGGCTCTTTATGGTAGGAGGTGCCGGCCTCCCGTGGGTGGGTTTGAGCCGGGCGAGGCCAGACTGCTAGGTACTGATACGGTCCAGGATGCAATGGACAAGGTCAAGGTGATTCAGGACAGACTTCGTGCAGCCCAGTCTAGACAGAAGAGTTATGCGGACAAGAAAGTCCACGATGTGGCTTTTATGGTTGGCGAGCGGGTTCTGCTTCGAGTTTCGCCCATGAAGGGCGTTATGAGGTTTGGAAAGAAAGGGAAGTTCAGTCCTAGATTTATTGGTCCTTTTGAGATTTTGAGGCGTGTTGGGGTGGTTGCTTATGAGTTGGCCTTACCTCCCAGCCTAGCCGGGGTCCATCCCGTATTTCATGTCTCTATGCTCCGGAGATACCATGGTGACCCATCGCACGTGTTGTATTTCACTTTTGTTCAGCTAGACGAGGATCTGTCTTATGTTGAGGAACCAGTGGCCATTCTAGACGGCAAGTCGCGAAGCTAAGGTCCAAGAACATCGCTTCAGTAAAGGTTCAGTGGCGGGGTCAGCCGGTCGAGGAGGCGACTTGGGAGACCGAGCAAGATATGCGCAACCAGTACCCTCATCTCTTCACCACTCCAGGTATGTTTTCTATGCCCGTTCGAGGACGAATGAATCTTTTAAGTGTGGGCAGATGTAACGACCCGGCCGGTTGTTTTTGAAATTTACGCCCCGAACCCCATCTAACTGTTCCCCTAAGTTCATTTCTGCTATTGTGGTTTGTCGGGAGGTTCGGTTCTGGAATTTGGAGTGTTTCGGGACACTTAGTCCCTAAATGGGAGCTTTATAGTTGGAAAATGGCCCGTAGTTGGAACAGTGTTAAGACGACCTCGGAATGGAAATCCGATGGTTCCATTAGCTCCGTTAGGTGATTTCGGGGTTGGGAGCGCGTTCGGAGTGTATGTTTGAGGTATGTAGCTCAATTAGGCTTGAAATGCCGAAGTTTGAAATTTTGGCAAAATCCGAACGATAGGTGAGATTTTGATCCGGGGGTCGGAATGGAATTCCGACAATTTCTATAGCTTCGTTATGTGATTTTGGATATGTTTGCAAAATTTGAAGTCAATCGGACTTGATTTGATAGGTTTCGGCATCGGAAAAAGAAATTGGAAACTTCAAATTTCATCAAGCTTGGATTGGAGGTTAATTCATAATTTGTGCGTAGTTTGATGTGATTTGAGGCCTCGAGCGAGTCCGTAATGTGTTTTGGGGCTGGTTGGTGTTATTGGTCGGGGTCTCGGGTGTCTCGGATGTGTTTCGGATGCCCAACGGGTCATTTTTGTAAGATTTTTGCCGTTTTGAGCATAAATGTAATGATCCAAACGTCTATTATTAGTACTAGAGATCCAAATTTGATTTCGATACTTCGAGAATTTAAATCATGAATTATAGGACTGATCTGGAAATTTTGGTTTAATTTCATCGAGTCGCGATTGGGTTTTTGACGCAAAATGTGAGTTAATTGTTTAACGAGCGAAATTGATGTTAGACTGAGCAAATGAGATCCACATTCAGTTTTTATTTAACCACTGGATCCGTATCGAAATTACGGAGCCATAGGAAAAAGAATCGTCGAATTTCGAGTTCGTATGATGGAGTTAGAACCATTTTGGTGCAACATGGATGTGCTGCAATTTTTTTTAAAAAGCTACTGCATTTTATGAACAGTGAATAGTGTCCCACGCCCATGAACAGTGTTCGCGCGTGAACAGTACCGACGAAAATTCTGGGCAGTATATCCGCGATTTTTGGGTCATTTTCCTCCATTTATTTGAGCAACTTGAGAGCTTTTGGACAGAAATTGACGGGGAATCGCTGGGATATCATCGGGAAATCATCGGGGTAAGTTTTTTGGCCTTAATTCGTTAGTTTATCATGAAATCCGTGATTATTTCACTGTTAATGGAGGATTAATGGAGGGTTTTAGCCCTAGGCCTAAATTATAGAAAATCATTGATTTGAATGGGCAAAGGGAGTCCGATTTTGATAAATTTTATATGCACGGACTCGTGTTGAGATAAGGAACCCGAATATATAACTTTCATAATTTTTCGAGAAGCGTACCGAAAGTCAGGTTTTGGCAACTTGTGGGTTTTGGTGTATTTTGAATTGTTTTGATTGGGTAATGCCCAATTGGCCTATTTTGATGTGATTCCATTGATTTTTATCAGATACTACACCTGTGGAGGCCGACATTCACGGCAAGAGAGTTGTCTCTTAGCGGTTTTGTACCGGAGTTGAGGTAAGTGGCTTGTCTAACCTCGTGTGGGGGAACCTTTACCCCTAAGATATTATGTGATAGTTGATAAGCCCTGTACGCGAGGTGACGGGTGTGTACATGCGCTAGTTGTTCTAACTCACTATACTTGAATTGTCTGATTTGTGATATTCATGTTCTTAGTTGATTAAATTGTTACATTTACCTCGTATTCGATAGAAAAGCATGACTAGATAAGATTTATCTGTGTAATTGCCTAATTGTCTTATTTGAACTTCTTGAAAATTATTGGTACAAGTTTCGGTGAAGTTGTAGTTAAGCATATTATCTTTTCTCTGTGTATTTCTTTATTTGTTGTGTTGGTGGACTGCGGGTTTGATTCCCGGAGATCCCAGGGCTGTGGGTTCGATTCCCATAGACCCGGAGTGGTATTGTTTGTGGACTGCTGGTTTGATTCCCGGAGATCTAAGGGCTGCGGGTTCGATTCCCGGAGACCCGGAGTTTATTGATATATTATTGAGATATGGATTGCGGGTTCGATTCCCGAAGATCCTGAGATCATTGAGACACATCCTGAGGTATTGAGACATAGGCTGCAGGTTCGATTCCCGGAGACCCAGAGATACCGTTATTGGGACTGCGGGTTAAATTCCCATAGCTCCTGGATTGTTGATTATAGAGTGGGACTGTGGGTTCAATTCCCACAGGTCCTGGACTTGCTAATTGAGTTTTGTTGAGTTAGTTACTTGTTGTTAGCTTAACTGTAGACGGTTGCAGCAATCACTTTATTGTTGTTATTTCAGATACATTATTATTTAAACTGCTTATTATTGTTATTATCATTATGTTATTGTTCTCTCAGTAGGGACTTGACCTTCCTCGTCACTACTCTATCGAGGTTAGGCTTGGCACTTACTGAGTACCGCCGTGGTGTACTCATGCTACTCTTCTGCACACTTTTGTTGTGCGGATCCAAGTACATCAGGGCAGGCCTATACTAGGTGATTCAGCAGCACATTTGGAGACCTCGAGGTATGATCTGCTACGTCCGCGGATCCGGAGGCCCTCCTTCTATTTTGATAGTATTAGTAGATGTTTTTCCCTCATTTCGTTGTTTTAGATACTCTTGACATATAGAGCCACAATTGTATTCCCCTTTTAGTCTGTCTTACTTGTGGGATTCCGGGTCTTGGTGGTATTTTATATAGTGTGTTTGACGAGTGTATGTGCCAAGCGGCACGGATTACATTCCTATTTATATCGTTTTTCTGCTATTTCTTGTTTAGTGTTCACAAACTTGTATATTCCGCAATGTGTTAGGCTTACCTAATCGCGGGGACTGTGTGCCGTCATGGCAGGTTCACCATTGGTGAACTAGGGTCGTGACAGTTTTAACCATCAAGCCTCTCTCATTTTGCTATTTTTCTCAACTCACCGTCGCCTGGTTTTCACCGATAAAACTCTCTCATTTTATCATTTTCTCTCATTGTGCTGAGAACAAATGTATTACCCATGATGCAGGACGATCATACCTTCACCAACACTTGATATGGCATCCTCAATGATTGGTCGGAAGGTCTTTCTTTGGACCGTAATGTAGGCTTTTGGACAGGGTTAGAAAGAAAGGGTAGCATGAAGGCACAAAATAATTCAAGATGAAATGGTTAAAAATTACAACTTTTGGAATCAGGTTTTTGGCAAAATTAAAACTTCTGTCCCAGTTTCATGAAGATTGGGGAATTTTTTTTGGATTTTTTCTTTGAATGGATTTCTTAAAAAATCTGCCCCAGTATTGATTTCGAGGGATTATGAAATATTTTATTTGGTGTGACCGAACCGTAAGGCTGCCTACGTATCTTGAGGTGATAAGAATCAGGTCAAACGTAGTTCACATGACTACTTTTTGTTACTATGTCTTTTTTTCTTTTTCTCTTCTTTTTATCTTTTTTTTTCTTTTTCTCTTTTCCTTTTTTTTCTTCTTTTTCTCTTTTTCTTTTATTTTCTCGGTCCTGGCACTATTTCTGATTCCAAAAGAGGGGTACGAAACAAAACATTAGGGCTCAAAATGGGTAACAAAGGATAAAAGTATTTGGGTAGCAAAATAAAAAGCCTTCGTCATACCAAACTTTGAGAATGCCAAGTACAAGCGTGCAATTGAAGATAAGCAAAGAAATCATGCACATTATCTATTGATGGCATCATCACAAATAGAAAGTGACGACAAGCAATACCTTTGTCCCAATGAATGATCCTTGCCAACTCAGAACAAACTTGATTCAACCTTACCTTGATGTGGAAGAATGTATTTCAGCACTGACTGATTTACCTCAAACTGCTTGAGAAACATTTCCTTGTTGTATGCTCTTATCAAACTCTTGATTTCCAGACTTACTACCTCGGTTTCACTCAATTCAAATTGTAGTTTTTCTCAGAATGCGTGAATCTTTACTTGTTTCCTCAAATGCCTCTTTTGTCATGTTCAAAAATGTGCCATTGCTTCATGATTAGACTAGCTTTCAAGATCAGGCTGAGAATTATGCGTGCATGTCATGTCACTTGAGTTAGGATGAAGAGAACTATAAGAGAAAAAGTAACCTAAACAAAAACTGACCAAAACTAATAGAAAACATGAGATTGCATTAGACAAATGGTGAAAAGGTTTGAACAAAACAAGCAAAACAGAAATGGGTTGCAACCCTGGAACAATCGTAAAGAACATTAGACGAGTTACTACAACAAAAACAAACTAGACAAAATGAGAAGAAGAAGAGTTTGAGCCACAAGATAATATCCAGATTATAACCTTGAAATAACTCGGACAAGCAGAAATGACAATAAAATAAACCATCAAAACTCCTCCCTGGCCAACCAAGAAAGTAGTGTCTTTCCAATTACCAAGCTCAACATATTAGCCACTAGATTGCACAACAAAATTACCGAGACCTTCACCAATTTCAGTATCATTAACTTCAGTCAGCAACTTCCCAGAGGACTTTCATACTCCATGTTACCATGCATCTTTCCCCCAAAGCTTGCATCATCATGTGCGGGTAAAGAATTCCGTACAATGTTTGGGTATATGGAGCTGGGAATGCGGTTGTTTTGACTGGTGGAGCATGGAATGTTTGGGAGGAAGCGCCAGGGTAATTGTCGTAAGGGGTGATGCCTGGTGCGTGTTGTGGAGAAAGATCAACGGTAGTAGGAACCTGGACTTGTGATAGTGGTGGAATGGAGGCATGATTTTCTGTATAGTTAGTAGGAATTGAAGGTGGACAATGTTCCTTAATCCAGGCATGATACCTTTCTGCAATCTATTGTTTCAACCTTTGGACCTCATATTTCAATTTAGACTCCGACTCCATAAACTCCCTCGGCGGGTCAACAACTCTTGTGTCCAAGTCTTTGCCAATTTTTTTTGAATTTGGAATGGAAAAGTGTAAAATCTTTTTTGGATTTTTCATTTTCAATTTTTTTTGAATTTTTGGAAAATAATGGAAAAGTGAAAAATCTTTTTTGGATTTTTCATTTTCATTTTTTTTGAATTTTTGGAAAATAATGGAAAAGTGTAAATCTTTTTTGGATTTTCTTTTTCTTCTTTTTTTTTTGGATTTTTCTTGAAAAGTTGTGAAAGACAAATGTAACCGGGCCTTATTTTTCATTTTTTTCTTTTCCAAACATCGGTCCGCCAAATGACCTTTTTACCCTCAAAGATGCGACATTTAGCACATAGGATGATTACATGTCATTTTGGGCCACGGGCCCATTTTGACCAAACTTGGACAAGTTTCCTACAAAGGGACACGGTACCTGGGACCGAGCCCTGCTAGGTCTAAATGACATGATGCAAAAATGACCTAAAGGCTGACCTAAGTTTGGGTTCACTAACAAGGCGATTCGGGGGAGCGTATGGTCGATGGTGGTTGCTCAAGCTTTCCACCCACTCCATACGTCCGACGGCCCCCCACTATTGAAAAATTGGCCTACGGTAACGGTTGAAAAACCGTTCCCATAGACTGTTTAACCATTGCCATATAGATATGGGAATGGTTTACAGACCGTTCCATCAGCTCGCGTGGCAATAGGTCTATGGGAACGGTTCTTGTAACGCTTTGCACTCTCCGTGGCTATAGATGCATCAATCGTAACGGTTTTTCCTTTCTCTGTTGGAACGATTATATTTTACAATGGGAACGGTTTAAAACCGTTACTATAGTGTATATGAAACACTTTTGTAAGCTATTGTTACGGTTATTTATGGATATAGCAACGGTTCCTTTACGCTTATTGCAATGGTTTTATTTTTGTACCGGAACAGTTCATATGTTATTATGGAACAGTTTGTATGACCTATTGCAACGGTTTGCATTGTATCATGGAACGCCAATTTATGTCCTATTGCAATTGTTCTGGTAGGTATTGCAATAGTTCTGTTTGGAAAAAAAATAATATAGCCCCTATTATAAATAAATATTTATATATATAAAATAAATTATAATAATACTAAAATTTAAATAAATCATAAAATAAAACTTTTAATAATATAAATTATTCATCAAGCAAATAGTATCCATAAAGCAAATGTTCTACCCCAAATGCACAAGTTTAATACATTTCAAGAGAGTAATTAGTTTCAAAAAGGTTGATAACAAAAGATTCCTATAGAACATTCATCTATAGCAATTCAAATTTCATCTCAAGTAAGGCCCACTTCTTCACTTTCATCATCTTCTTAGATTTCTTGATTTAATCCACCTATAAAACAGGATAAATAAAATCATTACACTTCAAGAGGAAAAACTAAGACATAGCTTGAAAGAAAAACAAGTAAATCACCCCACCATCATTGAAATATCATTACCAAGAGTTCTATCGTGAATATTTTTTGGAAATTAACAAGCTGGATTAACAGGATCATTTAGCAATTATCACCACACTCAACGGCATAAAACTTCCAAGAACAAAACTCACTATAGCCCAAACAATTCTCTTCTTAGAACCTAATTTTGAAGCCACATAATTAATCATTTTCATAATCTCAACACCATCCATATGTAAACTTGAGGCATCATTATCTCCCCAAAATTGAAGAACCAATGCAAATTCCAAAAAAGTCCCGGTAATAATGATGTACTCTCCCTAATTTATAATAGTAATAACATAAAGAAAGAGTAATCTTAAACTACTTAGATAACTCAACACATTAACTCAAATTTTAAGAACTAAAAAGATGCAAAACAACAGAGGTCTAATCCTAGGAAGATGTCCTTTGATGCGAAGAGTGACTACTGGTAAATTTTCCTTGAATAACAGATATAAGAGACAATTTTTTATGAGTCAGTGAGTGAGTATAAAAAAATTAAGTTATTATTATTATTATTATTCCTCATGTCATTTGTAAGAATACATTACGACCTAATTCCTAGTGGTGCATGACTCTTAGGTCTAAATACGGGGTTAGATAATTCAGGAATCTAAAGAATGTTTAACTTAACCACAAGTATTTGTAAATCTATTGCTCGCTAAATGGCGAAATCTGGTAAAACTAGGCTTATTAGAAGAAGAAAACAAAGAGTAACATTAACTGAGATAACTCATATGAGCCAAAATAGATTGTTCGTAAATATCCTTTAACTCAAACCGGAGAACTTTGAATTAAACTTCCACGGATCAGTTGCAACTCCTGTATATGCTAACCATCATCAAGTTCTCTTATTCCTTCTCTCAATGTTACTTTTTGGATGTATATAGTATTTTTTGTTCCACTTTTTGAATCAGTTATGTTTTATATTTCCTCTTTACTTGGCACCATATTTATCTCTAAAGTAGAACTAAAGCAGTACACTTATTGAACAATTAGGGGGTATCCATATCTTAACATAACAATGTTCATGGCTTGAGAAACAGAACCAACAAGCAGGCCCGGCCTAATTTAACTTATCATTTGAGCATTTGGTTCTTACGGGACTTCACTAAAACTAGTTTGCAACCTGATAGGAATTTATAGCAAAGAGTTGGAATCTGTTAAGGAAGACTCTAAATATGTTCAAATATTATAATTGATTTACTGACGAAGTTTTCTGCCAAAATATAACAACAACAGACTATTGCAGATTGCACTGGTAGTCGACATACCTTCTTAGAGCATTCTCTGCTACGGTGAGAACTCGAAAGTTGGACAATAGGCAATATGAATTTTTTGTGTTTCCACGTTTCTGTCATCAAAGAAGTGTAGCATAAACAGTTTCAAAATGACAATTGATATCATATGAAACCTAGAGTAATGGTTCACGTATTGTAAAATTAACAAAAGAATAAGATAGAAAAGTGAAAAATAAAAATAAATTAATCAAGTATAACGAACGAATGGAAATAAAAATGAAAAATAAGCAAATGTTATCATAACTGATAAATTAAGCTGGGTCCTTTTCTCGAAAACTCTAATCAGGATACATATGTTCAGCTACTAAGACTTAAAAAACAGGTTTTCAAGGTCTTGGCGCTTTGAAGATTGAGGACAAGCAGTTTGTTATCCTTCAAGCATTTACAGATCTGCGCCCTCCTTCCTTAAGTGGTTGAACATTGTATTTGAAGAAGATCTCAGAACTTCAATTGTACATCTTACTCCATTAAAGAAGCCTTAGGATTCCAAATAGTTCTTTATCAAGAAAGAAATTTAGAGCATCATGCATTGTAATTTGCAAAGAGGTTAAAACTGTGTGATGTCAACCAATCTAAATATTAAATAAATTTGTTGAATTGCAAACCAAAAGTAATTCATTGATATAAATACATTATTTTTAGCAAGAAAGGATTTATATTCTATTACCACAAACCTAGTTTATAACTTTTTTGTACTGAAATCACAATTAGCTAAAAACAACCTATCAGAACTTATCATTTATCACCAAAGCAAAATGGCTTCTGCTGGCATTCATTGAACCATCCAAACACATTTGCTTGCAGGTTCATCACAAAAATATGCAGATAATGATTTATCAATATCATTTCCCGTAGTGCAAGCCTAATTATTTCTTATTTTTAGTTAACTTTTCAAAATTAGACAAACTACCCTGCTTCCAGTCTTTAGAAAAAGCTAAAATAACTCATTTTGGCCAATTCAGATTAAAACACAAGTAATCTAAAAGATAAATAAAAGAATTGGCAATACATAAGTTGATTACTAACCTTTGAAAATTTTGTACACAAAGCTTTTCTCCATTTTCGTTAATTTCTTAATAATTGAAAGTTATAGAATTAAATCAAATTAGTCAATGACTACATGCATCTGCAAAATGAGTTAACAGAGAGCCAAATGTACATAAAATTATATAATAGCCTTCAATAAATTCAAATTCTTTCTATTGTGTCCAACAGTTAATCATCGTCAGTGATGAAGGTCGATAGAGAAGAGGCAAAAATTTTGTGTATGCATTCAATCCGACTGCATCGCTAAAATATCCCCAAATATAAAAACAAAAAAAATCAAAGAATCGGGTAATAAGGACCATTAAAACTAAAATCTTCATTCAAACACACAACCAATGAATGTGGTTATCCCAAATTTATTAAAAATAAGAAATAAATACGTACAACGATGGTCTCACAGCTACCAGCGACAATTTTCAGCGAGGAATGGGATCGAAGAGATGGAATAAACTTTGGTTGAGTGTCTTTTTCTTGCCATTTCATGGCGTCAGACTCCCGTCTTCCTCTTCCTCCTTTCAAGTCCAATTTCTAATCAAAACCCTATTCGAACAATCACAGAAATTGCAATCACTTATATTTTGCAAATCTCTATCTATTAACACTACGACAACCAGCGAAAACAAGAATATGAACGCCAAATTTGTTCTCACCATTGATTTATCAAATTTGGTTATGGGTTGAAGTTTAATTTCATAAAGCCTCCTCTTTCACCTTATATTGGTCTAGGTCTTCTTTTCGGGTTTATATTTGCCGTGAGAATGGTTCTATTCAATTTTGTTATTTTGGCAAACATTTAGGCTAAAAGTTAATTAATAGTTACTAGATAAGTATTAATTAAGTAAAGAAAATAATGTAAAAAAAGAGGGGTTTTGGCAGGTTTTGCTGAAATTGACGGGGGAAAATTTGGAAGGAATTAATAACCGTTCCCATTCATTTTATTCCAAGATTCGTTGCAATAGATATATCTATTGGATCGGTTCATATAAACGTTGCAAAACCAAACACATATAGGAACGGTTATCACACATATGCGACGATTTTGTAGTTAAAGTGTGCCGGTAGTACCCAGATCTTATTGCAACGGTTGTAGCCTTTGCAGTAACCCATCTATAGTAACGGTTTCTAAACCGTTGCAAACATATCTGTTGCCATAGGCCTGTTTTCTAGTACTCCTAAATTAAGGGTGACTCAACAAAGAGTTCGTGCACGTGACGTGTTCTCCGAGACTTGTTGCAGAAAGAATTGACCGGGTAATGCATATGATGACAGTTATAAAGCAGTAAACACATAAAGTAAAAACTGTAAACAAATAAGCAACTAGCAAATAACAAAATATAAAAACATAATTAAAATCAAGTAAAGCTAATGAAAAAGCATAAAAACCTCAACCAAATATTCTAAAAGCCAACAAAATCAAGTACTAGCTCGAACCCGCAACTTCCCAAGCAGAGTCGCCAGAGATGTCACACCCCTTTTCTTTACCAAACCTCACTAAACCCTCTTAAATAAATAAAAGAATTTAGTAAAAGCTTGAAAAAGGATTTTTCAATTTTGAAAGTGACAAAAGTGGTGTTCAAAAGAAAATTATTCAGAGCCGCCACCTGACATTGGTTTCGGTGTGCCAGGCCACCGTTTTTCTAAAAAATAGTTCTTTTCCTTTCAAAACACTCGAGACTCTAAAAACTAAATCTACACAAGAGATTCAGGTAAGGGGGTTCATTTGACTCGGGGAGAAGGTGTTAGGCACTCCCCAAGTCCCGTGAAGGTCACGGTTGCGTACATGATCAAGTTGGCATTCAAAATATTCAAGTTGAGGTAAAACAAACACAGAAAAATAGAATAAGCACAAAAGAGGCTCGAGGTCGTCCCTACCTAAGTGAAAGAAAATAAAAAAGAAAAGAAAAGAGAACTCCTAAGCTAACCTATACTAGGACTTCTCCGCCATGCTCGCCAAGGCCTCCAAAATATTTACATAGTTCTTTGGGGCATACCCCGAATAATAACATATACAAACTTCACGAGGCATTCCCCGAATAAATTTAACTAAGGGAATAACCTCTTGCCAAACCAAAATTCTAAGGCTTGCCTACCCGGGTGTCGCCGGCCTAAACATGCTCCTAACGGTTAAATGCGAAAGAATAAATTTAATAGATATTCAACTTAATGTTGCAGCCCGTATGCATCAAGATATCAATTCCTATCCTCTTTAATTTCTATAAATCCATAGGCCACTGTCAAATCTAATTACTGCTATCACAAAATTAGTGAAACAAATAGTAACATGTGGAGTAGCAATTCTATACATCTGTTAAGAGAAACAAATAGTAACAACTAGTAACTAAAGGAAATAAGAGGGACCGACCAGGTAAATTAGAACAAATTCGATATTTCAGTTAAGCCACAACTAACATGTGGAGTAGTAAAAAAAATATGGGTAAGAGTATACCTCAATGACTAAAGTAAAAAGGCAGAATTCTTCATGAAGACAACAAGACCAAATACAATTCGATAATCACAGGAAAATCCAATAACTTAATTAGCATATGAAGGCAATTATATGATGACAAACACTTAGAAACACTAAGCAAATATGAGAATTCTCCATGATTGATCAAGAAGATATTCTGCAAATGGTCAAGTGCAATATCGAGAATCGCTACACTAATCCAAATGTACTTAAATTAAAAACCAAAACACCTTTAATTATGTTATCAACTAAATAAGATATCCCAACAGAGGTAAATTGAATGTTCAAGTGGGCATAAAATTTCACTTTTCATCCTTCAAGGAGACTCTTGTGACTGAAGAAAAAAAATGAGAAAACAAACTATTTTGAACCAAATCATTCTTCCAAAAAAGAAACTCAAAACAAATCCATGTTCGAATAGAAACACAGAAGGAAAGTAAGCCTAGGGACAATTACATGCCTTAATGAGTTTCAAGATTAGAGGATCACATGACTATTCATTCTATGTTCCATTAGAAATCAAGTAACTCAATGCAAGTGTATCAAGGAAATTCATATTTAAAATGCATATTTGACACCAAACAAATTCACTCGGACCTAAAAACCGACATGGGAAATCATAGAGGATGATGAGAACATAACAGTAAATAAGACAAAAGAACTACACAAAATATTAACGATTATTTTAGACATAACCCATCTTTTAATGGAAGATTAGGCTCGATTCACAATAGAAACAAAAGAAAGGAAAGGAAGTGAACCTGTTTAACTGTAATTCTTCTATAACAGTGGAAAAATTAGCAAATACACACTCCTCGATTCGAAACAAAATTTGACGAGAAACAGCAGCAAAATCGAAAGACAGAACCGGAACTTGAAACCAAAATCAAAAACGAAATAGAACTTTTGTATTTTTTGATTATCAAAAACGAAACAGAACTTTTAATCTATGAACGAACTAAAAATTTTTAAAGAAAAGGAGGACTCCAAATTAGAACCAGAAAAAAAAACCTAGCACTTTTTTTTCAATCCTTTGTTTTTATCTATCTCAAGACCTCCAATATATAGCTCTCTCTCGAAGCTTCTCTGCTTCTTCAGCAAGAAATTGTGTGGGACCAACAAATCAAATTGGATATTCCCTTTTCACAAACAAAAATCGTAAAAAATGGAAATCTTGGACAAAAGTCTTTATCCAATGGTTCCCATTCTTCCAATTTTCATTCAAGGGCCTGGATTTATCTTTAAACAACAGAAATAGAAGAAGAAATCAACCAAAATCGGATTGAAATGATGAGATTGTTGGGATTTTGCTACATGGAAGAAGGAGAAGAGAGGGGAGGGGACCATGGGGGGGACCAGTGAGTGAACTCGGGTGAAATAATGGTGAGTTGGGCGCTGAATCGTTGAGGGAGAAGATGAGTGAACAGTAGAGAGGAGGGGGGGGGGGTGGCCGGTCTAAAGGTCTCTAGGTTTAGGTTTAGGGTTTTTTGGGGAAATGTTAGGTTTATGTAGAACGGGTAGATGGGTATTTGGCGGGTCTGGCAGATTGTGTCGCGGGTCAAGGGGTATGGGAGATGGGCTGCCCGATTTTGGGCATTTTCTTGTGTAAAATTGGGCCAAAATTTGTACTTCCTTAATTTTGAAAAGTCTATTAAATTACCAACCCAATCTTTTAAATTAAAACTAAACTAATTTCATTTAATAAATAAATTATGTAATAATGTGAAACTATATATATATATATATATATATATATTATAATATATTATGGATTAAAACAAGAGTTAAAATCATAGTAGAAACAAATATAGGGATATAAATATAAATAAAATATTAATAATTTAAATTGAATAGGATAAAATAGAGCATGAAACTATTTTTGTATTTTTTTCAATTTTGTGCCTTTAAAATTAGTAATAAGGTAAAATTAGTTAAAATAACTATATTAAACCTAAATTAAATATTCTACGCTAAAACGGGTGAAATTTCGGGGAGGGTCAAAAATTACATGTCTACGAGTATATGCACAATTTACAGTATGTGAATGACTAAAGATGTTTCCAATGCATATATACATTGTCGTATTACTTTCAGAATTAAATAGGAACTTCCGTTTATATATCGTAGGATATGTTGCGTGCTTGTGTCATTGATTTTGGTGGTTCATGGGCTGATTACTTGCCTCTTGCGGAGTTTGCTTATAATAATAGCTATCGGTCCAGCATTCAGATGGCACCGTATGAAGCTTTATATGGGAGGCGGTGTAGGTCTCCAGTCGGTTGGTTTGAGCCCGGCGAGGTGGTGTAGGACTTTGTTAGTGGTGTCTTCCAACGTATTGATATTCCCGAGTGGAAGTGGGAAAGGATCACTATGGACTTTGTTTGTGGACTCCCTTGGACAGCGAGGAAGTTTGATTCAGTTTGGGTGGTTGTTGATAGGCTGACCAAGTCAGGTCACTTCATTCCAGTGTGTACTACATTTTCCTCAGAGCGGTTAGCAGAGATACTCATCCGCGAGATTGTGAGATTGCATGGAGTTCCCATCTCTATCATATCAGACAGAGGTACCCAGTTCACTTTGCACTTCTGGAGGACATTTCAGCGAGAGTTGGGTTCACAGGCAGAGCTGAGCACAACATTTCATCCACAGACGGATGGGCAGTCCGAGCGTACTATTCAGATACTCTAGAGGATATGTTGCGTGCTTGTGTCATTGATTTTGGTGGTTCATGAGCTGATTACTTGCCTCTTGCAGAGTTTGCTTATAATAATAGCTATCAGTCCAACATTCAGATGGCACCATTTGAAGACTTATATGGGAGGCGGTGTAGGTCTCTAGTCGGTTGGTTTGAGCCCGACGAGGCTAGATTGTTGGGGACAGAGTTAGTTTAGGTTGCCTTAGACAAGGTGAAGGTGATTCAGGAGAGAATTCGCACCGCTCAGTCGCGTCAGAAGAGTTATGCGGACCGGAAGGTCCGAGATGTGTCTTATTCAGTTGGTGAGAATGTGTTGCTGAAGGTTTCGCCTATGAATGGCGTTATGAGGTTTGGAAAGAAAGGAAAGTTGAGCCCAATGTTCATTGGACCTTTTGAGGTGCTTAGAAAAGTTGGGGACGTGGCTTATATGCTTGCTTTGCCACCCAGTTTGTCGGGAGTTCACCCGATATTCCATGTATCTATGCTCCGGATGTATGTTGGAGATCCGTCACATGTGTTGGACTTCAGCACGATACAATAAGATGAGGACTTGACCTATGATGTCGAACCGATAGCCATATTGGGTCGACAGGTTCGTAAGCTGAGATCTAAGGACATAGCTTCAGTGAAAGGGCAGTGGAGAAGTCATCCCGTGGAGGAAGCAACTTGGGAGACCGAACAGGAGATGCGGAGCAGATATCCACACTTATTTGAGACTCCAGGTATGTTTCTTAACCCGCTCACTGATGAGCATTTATTTAAGTTGGGGAAATGTAACGACCCGACTCGTTGTTACGGGAGTTATTGCCCCGTTTTCTTCATTTAACACTTCAATATGCTTATGTATATGTGTTCGGAAAGCTAGAAGCAAATCTGTCACGACCCGGATTTTCCCCCAATATCGGGATCGTGATGGCGCCTACTCGTAGTAGCTAGGCAAGCCACTGTATTCATACTATCCTGTTTTTAATAATATTTCATAATTAATTTATCAACAAACCATAACTTTAATTAAATAAGTGCGGAAGACTTTATCGAAATAGTATTAAGCAGTTTCAAGGTAAAACCATACCGATATCCTCTACCCAAGATGTGGAGTCACCAACTCACGAACTACTACTGAATACTACACATAAAAGTCTGAAAGAAATATAACATAATCTGTTTGTCTCAGAACATAGAGACTACAGCTAATAACATAAGTAAAGGGAGAGACGCCGGGCTTGCGGACGCCTGCAAGCTACCTCGGTCTCAAATATGATCAACTCCCACGCAAAAGTTTTACTGCTGATGCTCTTGATCGTAACCTGGACCTGTGCAAAAACGCACAGAAGTGTAGTATCAGCACAACCGACCCCATGTGCTGGTAAGTGCCTGGCCTATCCCGGCGAAGTAGTGACAAGCCTAGGACCGGACACCCACATAAACCTGTGCAGTTCCATATATATGTATACCACAAACTAACGAGAAATAACCAAGTAATAACGAAATAAGGAGTATCTCAAATGAACTCAACAATTAAACAACAGTTAATAAGTTCACAAGGAAAACAAAGTATAATGGAAACACAAGTAATATCAAGTCAAGGAATAGCAAGTAGTTGCACGGCATCACCCTTCGTGCTTTTACTCTCATCCTCACCAAATAAGCAAATAAAGTGTACGGCATCACCCTTCGTACTTTTACTCTCATCCTCACCAAATAAGCAAATAAAGTGTATGGCATCACCCTTCGTACTTTTACTCTCATCCTCACCAAATAAGCAAATAAAGTGTACGGCATCACCCTTCGTACTTTTACTCTCATCCTCACCAAATAAGCAAATAAAGTGTACGGCATCACCCTTCGTACTTTTACTCTCATCCTCACATCCATGGTACGGCATGATCCTTCGTACATGGTTCAATAACAAGGCACGGCATGATCCTTCGTGCATAATCAGTAAAACATGGCACGGCATTATCCTTCGTGCATAATCAATAACAAGGGACGGCATTAACCTTCGTGCATAAATAATAAATCAAGGCACGGCATTAACCTTCGTGCATAAATAATAAATCAAGGCACGACATTAACCTTCGTGCATAAATAATAAATCAAGGCACGGCATCACCCTTCGTGCATTATCACTCTTCCTCACCCAAATAACAATCACAGTTAAGGGCAAAGAATGAAACAGTAAATCATAAACCGTCCCAACAAGGGCAATCAACAATCATCTTCGCAACAAGTCTCAACAAGGGAGAACAATAACACTTCTACAACCCGGCAAGAGTTCAACAATTCATATTCAAATATATCCCACAATAAGTATTAACAACGACTCACGGTCATGCTAGACGCCAGAGTATGGATGCTCGTCACCACAGCCCATACACCGCACTCGATCACATAGCACATAGCACATAATCCTATTCCCTCAAGCTAGGATAGAACAAACACTTACCTCGAATGTTTATGAACAATTCAATCCGTGGCAATGCCTTTTCCTTTCAAATTTGGCTCCAATCCAATCGTATCTATACACAATTGATTTAATATCATCAATACTACTCAACAAACTAACCCATAATTTTGTAAATACATGTTTTATGATTTTATATCGGTGTTAGAGTCTATCGGGTGAGTTAGGAGTGATTGGGATTGGAAATGAGGCATATAGCCTTTGTGAAGGAAACTTGAATAAGGAAAGTCAACCCGGAGTTGACTATTTAGTTAGAGGGCTCGGAATCAGATTCCGATGATTTGGTTAGTTCCGGAAGGTGATTTGTGACTTAGGGGAGCGATCGGAATTGAATTTGGAGGCCGGTGTAGAAATAGGCTTGAATTGGCTAAGGTTGAATTTTGGCGAAATCCGAACGGTAGGTGAGATTTTGATCCGGGGGTCGGAATGGAATTCCGACATTGCAGTAGTTCCGTTAGGTGATTTTGGATGTGCCTGCAAAATTTCAGGTCATTCGGACGTTGTTTAGTCGGGTTTTTGATTAATTGTGTAATTCGGAATGTTTGAAGGAATTTAGGCTTGAATACGTGTGTAATTGGTGATTTTAATGATTAGGATGGTGTTTTTATGATTTGAACAAGTTCGTATCGTGTTTTGGGGTATGTTGGTGGTTTTCGTTGGGGTCCCGGGGGGCTCGGGGTGTTTTCGGATGGATAAACGAGAGAAAATATGGAAAATTACAGACCTGGTGCACTGCTTCTGTTGTTTTTGCTCCTGCGGCAATGGGAGCGCAGGAGCGACTCCGCAGGAGCGGACAATGAGGCGCAGGAGCGGAGTCGACCGCTGAAGCGGAGCCTGGTCCGCAGGGGCGGCTTCGCTGATGCGAGAGGGCGATCGCAGAAGCGGTCTTGAGGCGTGATGGTGAGGTCCGCAGAAGCGGGTGGTTGATCGCGGAGGCGAGTCCGCTGAAGCGGACTCTTGGTCGCAGAAGCGGATCATTCCGCAGAAGCGGACTAGTTTCCGCAGAAGCGAATGCACAGGAGCGGTCCTTGGATCGCTGGTGCGGAAATGGCCAAAAGGGGCTTGGGTTCGCAGAAGCGACCAAAAGGTCGCAGAAGCGGTTCCGCAGGGGCGGAATTTTATCCGCAGAAGCAAAAATCACTGTGAGTTAAGTGTATCAGTAGTTAGAAAAATTTCAGAACATTTCACACATTTGGGTCTCGGCTTTAGAGGCGATTTGGGCGATTTTGAAGAGAAACTCAAGGGAAATCATCAGGTAATCAACTATGGACTTAAACTATGATTAGTATTGGTAATATTATGCAATTATATCATGAAAATTGAGGAATTTGGGGTAATTTATGGAGGATTTAGCCCTAGGCTTGAACTTTAGAAAATCAAGGTTTTGAATGGCCAAATGGAGTCCGAATTTGGTAAAATTGATATGCTTAGACTCGTATCAAGATGAGGGTTCCGAATATGTGACTTTTGTAATTTTTCGACAAGCGTACCGAAAGTCGGGTTTTGACAACTTTGGGAATTTTGATGTAAATTGAGTTGTTTTGATTGGGTGTCGTCCCATTGGCCTAATTTGTTGTATTTCTACTGTATTTGATCAGATTCTACGCGTGCGGAGCTTGATTCTCGTGGCAAGGGCATTGCGGAATAGTCGTCGCGTTGTATTGAGGTGAGTAATAGATGTGGGTGATGACCAGCGGGTTCGAAACCCCGGTATACCACTTTGTGACGCTGTATAGCGGCGAGAAACGCACACTCTTGAGAGTGCGGGGTCGATCATGAACTGGAGACTATATATATTAGTCCGACCTGTTGATACTGTATTATTGGCTATTCTCGAGCCGTTGAACCCCTTCTTGGGCGGTTGAGTATACTTGTGGGCCGTGAGCCAGTTATTGGATCCCGCGAGGATCGTTATCATTGTCTTATCATATAGACATGCTAGTTTACTACTAGTCCGCAGATATTTCTGTTATTATGCTAATTCCAATCTCTGGAACTTGATATTACTGTTTTCCAACTGAAAAATGATAAAAGAGTTTTCAAAACAAAAATTACTTTTGAGCCTGCGAGGCTGTATCTGCATATTAGCTGACTAGTAGTGGATCGGGCTGCGCGCCGCAGCGAGATATATGTTGGATCGGACTGCACGCCGCAGGAATATCTCTATGAGATGTGCTTGGGCTGTAGGAGCCCCTCCGGAGTCTGAACCCCCACGGTGAGCACGGGTACCCAAAATTGGAGTCGGGCTACGCGCCGTAGCGGTCATATCATGCATTGCATTGCATTTAGCTACATCCGCTAGCTGTTATGCTATTTATTGGTATTTGTTGGTACAGGTACAGTGAAGATTGATTCTATGACAGGGTAGCTGATTATAGCTTTACATAGTGCTTTATTGCGGATTTCTTATCTGCGCTGTCTTACCCTTGTTTATTACCACTGAGTCTGGCAGTACTCATTTTACTCCCTGTACCTTGTGTGCGGATCCAGGTACCTCTCAGCAGTGATCCAGTAGTTGTGCGAGGCGACATCCGTGGGATATACGAGGTAGCTGCAGAGTCCGCAGGACCCGATATTTCTTCCTACTGTCTTTTGATTTTGTATTGACATTTCTTTCCGCACTTGGTATTTTTGTAAACCTTTATACACTTACGTTCAGTAGAGGCTCATGACTCTTGACCCTTAGTCTATGGGAGTTGATGTAGTATGGGAATTGGTTCCCCGTTTTCGTTATATGCATCGCTGTTATTTCGTGAATTAATATGTCTAAATGGGCTAAAGTGAGCTTCTAGCTCCGTGGTTGATGTTGATTGGTCAGGCTGGCTTAGCAATGTGTTTGGCGCCATCACGACCGGATTTGGGGTCGTGACAGTGTTAGGCATTCCCGAATTCTGTGATTCTAGCACGGTCGCTCAACTATTGTGGATCGGTACGGGGACGCCTGTACTTATCCTCGGGAGGCTGCGAACCTTTAGGAAAACTTCACTTTTCTTGAACTGTGTCGTGCGATCTTGTTGTTCTGAGAACTGAACTTCTATATTCTATTCTCTCGCAGATGGCGAGAACGCGAGCATGAGGACGAGGTGGACGACCTCCATTTCCACCTGTTAGAGGCCGTGGGCGCGGTCATGCTAGAGGTAGAGGTAGGGCGGGCGAGCGGTGCCGGCTGACCCGCCCGTTGTACCGGTTCAGGAGCAACCCCCGGTGGTTGATGCTCCGGCGGCCCCAGTTCGGGGCCGGACTATATCTATTGCTATTCCCGGTCTTCGGGAGACTCTTGCTTAGATATTATCGGTGTGTTCCGGTTTGGCTCGGGTAGTTTCGGCTACCGCTACCGCAGCGACATCTCGGTCGGGGGTGGACGAGCGGACCCACTGCGGCTCGCACACCGACCCGGTTGTTCGGGGACTTCGGACACCGGAGGCGGTCCCCGCTCGGGTGGTTGCACCGGTTATTCCTCCAGCCGCACCAGCTCCAGCTCCAGAGAGCATATGGTTCGGAGTTATGCCCGATGACGAGCGGCGTCGTCTCGAGAGATTTGGTAGACTTCGGCCACCCTATTTCGGTGGCGTTGAGGGCGAGGATGCCCGGGGTTTCTTGGATAAGTGTCCAGAAGATGCTGCGTACGGCTGGTATTCTTGAGTCCGGCGGAGTTTCATTTACTACATTTCAGTTCACTGGTCCCGCATTTGATTGGTGGGAGGAGTTTGAGAGGCGTAGGCACGCAAGAGCAGCACCTCTCACATGGCAGCAGTTCTCTACTCTCTTTCTAGAGAAATATGTACCTCGGTCTCGTTGCGAGGAGCTACGTCGCCAGTTTGAGTGGTTGGTTCAGGGCGACATGTCTGTGACCTAGTATGAGCTCAGATTCACACAGTTGGCTAGGCATGCCACATGGATGATCCCCACTGATAGGGAGAGGATCAGGAGGTTCATTGATGGCCTCAACTACTCTATCCGTATTCTTATGACCGGCGAGCGAGTTCTGTCATCATCGTTTGAGCAGGTTGCTGATATGGCACGCTCCATTGAGGCGGATCGTCTCCGAGAGAGAGAGGAGCGGGAGGCCAAGAGGCCTCGTGGTTCTGGTAGTTTCAGTGGTGCTCCATCTAGAGGGCATTCCCAGCAGAGCAGAGGTCGCTCATCTAGACCTTCTCATTCGAGCCGCCCAGAGCAGAGCGGAGGTTCTTATGGTCGTGGTCGACAGGGGTTTCAACAGGGTCAGTCATCGCTTAGTGCCCTTCCAGCCCAGGGTGCAGCACCTACTTCATCAGCCCAGGGTTCTTCTGCGGTGAGGGGTTCCCTTCAGTCCCCTTCTCCAGCACCAGGTGCATGCTATGAGTGTGGTGAGTTTGGCCACATGAGGAGGCAGTGCCCTCGACTCCGTAGGGACAGGACTCAGCAGAGGGATCAGCCCTCATCTTCAGCACCATCTTGACAGGCGTGATGCGGTTGCCTCCGATGCTGTGATTACAGGTATCATTTCTGTCTGTCACAGAGATGCCTCTGTTCTATTTGATCCAGGGTCCACATATTCTTACGTGTCCTCTTATTTTGCACATCATTTGGGTGCGACTCGTGGTAGTCTTGATTTACCTGTTCATGTATCCACCCCGTGGGTGATACGATTGTTGTGGATCATGTCTATAGATCCTGTGTTATATCTATTGGGGGTCTGGAGACCCAGGCAGATTTGTTATTGTTGGGAATGGTGGACTTTGATGTTATATTGGGTATGGACTGGTTGTCTCCGTATCATGCTATATTGGACTGTCATGCTAAGACGATTACGTTGGCCATTCCTGGTATTTCTCAGATTGAGTGGCGGGGTTCGACCGATTTCGTCCCTAGCCGTGTTATTTCGTTCTTAAAAGCTCAGAGGATGGTTGAAAAAGGGTGTTTATCGTACTTAGATTTTGTGAGAGATGTGGGAGCTGAGTCTCCTAGCATTGATTCTGTACCTGTTGTGAGGGATTTCCCGGATGTATTCCCTTCAGACCTGCCGGGCATGCCGCCGGACAGGGATATTGATTTTGGCATTGACTTGGTGCCGGGCACTCAGCCTATATCCATTCCTCCTTATCGGATGGCACCGGCTGAGTTGAAAGAACTGAAAGAGCAGCTTCAAGAGCTTCTGGATAAGGGTTTCATCCGCCCTAGTGTGTCTCCGTGGGGTGCACCGGTATTATTTGTTTAAAAGAAAGATGGTTCCATGCGAATGTGTATTGATTATATGCAATTGAACAAAGTGACAGTGAAGAACAAGTACCTCTACCGCGCATAGATGATTTGTTTGATCAGTTACAGGGTGCGAGGGTGTTTTCTAAGATCGATCTTCGTTCAGGCTATCATCAGCTGAAGATCAGGGACTCGGATATTATGAAGACTGCATTCGGGACCCGATATGGTCATTATGAGTTTCTTGTGATGTCGTTTGGGCTGACCAACGCCCCAGCAGCATTTATGCATCTGATGAACAGTGTGTTCGGGCCTTATTTGGATTCATTTGTGATTGTGTTCATTGATGACATTCTAGTCTACTCCCGTAGTCAGGAGGAGCATGCTCAGCATTTGAGTATTGTGTTGCAGAGATTGAGAGAGGAGAAGCAATATGCTAAATTCTCCAAGTGCGAGTTTTGGCTCGAGTCCGTAGCATTTCTAGGACATGTGGTGTCTCGTAATGGTATTCAGGTTGATCAGAAAAAGATAGAGGCGGTGCAGAGTTGGCCTAGACCGACCTCAGCTACAGAGATCAGGGAGTTTTCTTGGTTTGGCGGGATATTATCGCCGGTTTGTTCAGGGATTTTCATCCATTGCTTCTTCATTGACTAAATTGACCCAGAAGGGTGCACCATTCGTGTGGTCGGATGAGTGCGAGGAGAGCTTTCGGAAGCTCAAGACAGCTTTGACCACAGCTCCAGTGTTAGTATTGCCATCAGCTTCAGGTTCATATACCGTTTATTGTGATGCCTCGAGAGTGGGGATAGGTTGTGTGTTGATGCGGGAAGGAAAGGTAATTGCTTATGCTTCTCGGCAGTTGAAGCCGCGTGAGAAGAACTATCCTGTTCATGACTTGGAGCTAGCCGCCATTGTTCATGCCTTGAAGATTTGGAGGCACTATTTGTATGGTGTGTCTTGTGAGGTGTATACCGACCATCGTAGTCTCCCAGCACTTGTTCAAACAGAAAGACCTTAATTTGAGACAACGGAGATGGCTAGAGTTGTTGAAGGATTATGACATTACTATATTATATCATCCGGGGAAGGCCAATGTGGTGGCCGATGCTTTGAGCCGGAAGGCGGTCAGTATGGGGAGCTTGGCATATATTCCAGTTGAGGAGAGGCCATTTGCTTATGATGTTCGGGTGCTAGCCAATCGGCTAGTGAGGTTAGATATTTCGGAGCCCAGCAGGGTATTGGCTTGTGTTGTATCTCGGTCATCTCTATATGATCGTATTCGTGAGCGCCGGTATGATGATCCACATTTGGCTGTCCCGAGGGACAGAGTTCAGCATGATGATGCTAGAGATGTCACCATTGATAGTGACGGCATATTGAGGATGCAGGGCCGGATATGTGTGCCCAATGTTGATGGCCTTCGTGAGTTGATTCTGGAGGAGGCCCATAGCTCGCGGTATTCTATCCATCCAAGAGCCGCGAAGATGTATCAAGATTTGAAACAACACTATTGGTGGAGAAAGATGAAAATGGACATTGTCGGACATGTAGCACGGTGCCTCAACTGTCAGCAGGTTAAGTACGAGCATCAGAGGCCCGGTGGTGTATTTCAGCGCATTGATAGTCCTGAGTGGAAATGGGAGAGGATCACTATGGACTTTGTTACTGGACTCCCTCGGACGGCGAGGAAGTTTGATTCTGTATGGGTGATTGTGGATAGGCTGACCAAGTCAGCTCACTTCGTTCCAGTTAGTACTACCTACTCATCGGAGCGGTTGGCATCGATCTTTATTCGAGAGATTGTTCGGTTGCATGGAGTGCCAGTGTCTATCATATCCGACAGGGGTACTCAGTTCACTTCTCAGTTTTGGAGAGCATTTCAGCGAGAGATGGGTACACGGGTTGAGTTGAGTACAGCATTTCACCCCCAGACAGACGGACAGTCTGAGCGTACTATTCGGATCTTGGAGGATATGTTGCGAGCTTGTGTGATTGATTTTGGTGGTTCGTGGGATGAGTTCCTACCACTTGCCGAGTTTGCCTACAACAACAGTTATCAGTCGAGTATTCAGATGGCCCCGTATGAGGCATTGTATGGCAGGCGGTGTAGATCCCCCGTGGGATGGTTTGAGCCTGGTGAGGTTAGATTGATAGGGACTGAGTTAGTCCGGGATGCTCTAGATAGAGCAAAGTTGATCCAGGAGAGGCTTCGTACAGCACAGTCTCGTCAGAAGAGTTATGCGGACCGTAGAGTTCGAGAGTTGTCTTTCATGGTTGGTGACAGAGTATTGTTGAAGATTTCACCTATGAAGGGTGTCATGAGGTTTGGGAAGAAAGGAAAGTTGAGTCCCGGGTACATTGGTCCTTTTGAGATACTTAGGAGAGTTGGAGAGGTGGCATATGAGTTGGCCTTGCCGCCCAGCTTATCCAGCATTCATCCGGTATTCCATGTGTCTATGCTCCGGAAGTACATTGGAGATCCGTCTCATGTATTAGATTTCAGCACCATCGAGCTTGATGGTGATCTATCCTATGATGTGGAGCCTATTGCTATTTTGGGTCGTCAGGTGAGAAAATTGAGGTCTAAGGAGATTGCATCAGTTAAGGTTCAGTGTAGAGGTCGACCGTGGAGGAGGCCACTTGGGAGATCGAGCGGGAGATGCGGAGCAGATATCCTCACTTGTTTGAGACTTCAGGTATGTTTCTTGACCCGCTCGAGGACGAGCGTTTGCTTAAGAGGGGAGAATGTGACGACCCGGCCCGTCGTCACGGGAATTACCACCCCGTTATGTTGTAAAAACATGTTTTATGATTTTATATCAGTGTTAGAGTCTATCGGGTGAGTTAGGAGTGATTGGGATTGGAAATGAGGCATATAGCCTTTGTGAAGGAAACTTGAATAAGGAAAGTCAACCCGAGAGTTGACTATTTGGTTAGAGGGCTCGGAATCGGATTCTGATGATTCGGTTAGTTTCGGAAGGTGATTTGTGACTTAGGGGAGCGATCGGAATTGAATTTGGAGGCCCGGTGTAGAAATAGGCTTGAATTGGCTAAGGTTGAATTTTGGCGAAATCCGAACGGTAGGTGAGATTTTGATCCGGGCGTCGGAATGGAATTCCGACAGTTGCAGTAGCTCCGTTAGGTGATTTTGGATGTGCCTGCAAAATTTCACGTCATTCGGACGTTGTTTAGTCGGGTTTTTGATTGATTGTGTAATTCGGAATGTTTGAAGGAATTTAGGCTTGAATCTGTGTGTAATTGGTGATTTTAATGTTTAGGATGGTGTTTTTATGATTTGAACAAGTTCGTATCGTGTTTTGGGGTATGTTGGTGGTTTTCGTTGGGGTCCCGGGAGCCTCGGGGTGTTTTCGGATAGCCAAACGAGAGAAAATATGGAAAATTGCAGAACTGGTGCACTGCTTCTGTTGTTTTCGCTCCTGCGGAAATGGGAGCGCAGGAGCGAGTCCGCAGGAGCGGACAAGAAGGCGCAGAAGCGGGCTAGACCGCTGAAGCGGAGCCTGGTCCGCAGGAGCGGCTTCGCTGAAGCGAGTGGGCGATCGCAGAAGCGGTCCTGAGGCGCGATGGGGAGGTCCGCAGAAGCGGGTGATTGATCGCGGAGGCGAGTCCGCTGAAGCGGACTCTTGGTCGCAGAAGCGGATCATTCCGCAGAAGCGGACTAATTTCCGCAGAAGCGGATGCGCAGGGGCGGTCCTTGGATCGCTGGTGCGGAAATGGCCAAAAAGGGCCTGGGTTCGCAGAAGCGACCAAAAGGTCGCAGAAGCGGTTCCGCAGGGGCGGAATTGTATCCGCAGAAGCGAAAATCGCTGTGAGTTAAGTGTATCGGAAGTTAGAAAAATTTCAGAACATTTCACACATTTGGGTCTCGGCTTTAGAGGCGATTTGGGCGATTTTGAAGAGAAACTCAAGGGAAATCATCGGGTAATCAACTATGGACTTAAACTATGATTAGTATTGGTAATATTATGCAATTATATCATGAAAATGGAGGAATTTGGGGTAATTTATGGAGGATTTAGCCCTAGGCTTGAACTTTAGAAAATCAAGGTTTTGAATGGCCAAATGGAGTCCGAATTTGGTAAAATTGATATGCTTAGACTCGTATCGAGATGAGGGTTCCGAATGTGTGACTTTTGTAATTTTTCGACAAGCGTACCGAAAGTCGGGTTTTGACAACTTTGGGAATTTTGATGTAAATTGAGTTGTTTTGATTGGGTGTCGTCCCATTGGCCTAATTTGTTGTATTTCTACCGTATTTGATCAGATTCTACGCGTGCGGAGCTTGATTCTTGTGGCAAGGGCATTGCGGAATAGTTGTCGCGCTGTATTGAGGTGAGTAATAGATGTGCGTGATGACCAGCGGGTTCGAAACCCCGGTATACCACTTTGTGACGCTGTATAGCGGCGAGACACGCACACTCTTGAGAGTGCGGGGTCGATCATGAACTGGAGACTATATATATTAGTCCGACCTGTTGATACTGTATTATTGGCTATTCTCGAGCCGTTGAACCCCCTTCTTGGGCGGTTGAGTATACTTGTGGGCCGTGAGCCAGTTATTGGATCCCGCGAGGATCGTTATCATTGTCTTATCATATAGACATGCTAGTTTACTACTAGTCCGCAGATATTTCTGTTATTATGCTAATTCCAATCTCTGGAACTTGATATTACTGTTTTCCAACTGAAAAATGATAAAAGAGTTTTCAAAAACTACTTTTGAGCCTGCGAGGCTGTATCTGCATATTAGCTGACTAGTAGTGGATCGGGCTGCGCGCCGCAGCGAGATATATGTTGGATCGGACTGCACGCCGCAAGAAATCTCTATGAGATGTGCTTGGGCTGTAGGAGCCCCTCCGGAGTCTGAACCCCCACAGTGAGCACGGGTACCCAAAATTGGAGTCGGGCTACACGCCGTAGCGGTCATATCATGCATTGCATTGCATTTAGCTACATCTGCTAGCTGTTATGCTATTTATTGGTATTTGTTGGTACAGGTACAGTGAAGATTGATTCTATGACAGGGTAGCTGATTATAGCTTTACATAGTGCTTTATTGCGGATTTCTTATCTGCGCTGTCTTACCCTTGTTTATTACCACCGAGTCTGGCAGTACTCATTTTACTCCCTGCACCTTGTGTGCAGATCCAGGTACCTCTCAGCAGTGATCCAGTAGCTGTGCGAGGCGACATCCGTGGGATATACGAGGTAGCTGCAGCGTCCGCAGGACCCGATATTTCTTCCTACTGTCTTTTGATCTTGTGTTGACATTTCTTTCTGCACTTGGTATTCTTGTAAACCTTTATACACTCATGTTCAGTAGAGGATCATGACTCTTGACCCTTGGTCTATGGGAGTTGATGTATTATGGGACTTGGTTCCCCGTTTTCGTTACATGTATCGTTGTTATTTCGTGAATTAATTTGCTTAAATGGGCTAAAGAGAGCTTCTAGCTCCGTGGTTGATATGGATTGGTCAGGCTGGCTTAGCAATGTGCTGGGCGCCATCACGACCGGATTTGGGGTCGTGACAATATCATCAATACTACTCAACAAACTAATTCATAAGGCCAATTACAACTTTTACAACATTCTGCCCGGAATAGTGACTTTCGACCCCGGGCCCACATGGTCGGAACTCGAGGTTCGGACCAAAATCCGGTTGCCCATCCCCCCACGAGTTCAAGTATATGATTTGTTTCTAAATCGGACCTCACTTCGAGGTCCAATTTCCCAATTTATGAAAAACCCTATATTCTACCAAAAACAAGAAATTCTACCATGAAAATCTTTGATTTCTATTGAAAAACATGTTTAATGATGTTAGGAATTGAAAGAATTAAGTAAAAAGTGACTTACAATTGTTTTGAAGAAAAGGGAGTCCGTGAAGAATCACAAATGGGTGTTTTTGGGTTGTGAAATATGAAAAATGAAGCTGGAAATCGTGATTTACAGGTCTCTGTGTTCGCATTTGCGAACATGGGTTCGCAATTGCGAACCCCGACCAATTTCTAGAGTTTGATAAATAAGCTAAGGCTGGGAAGTTCGCATTTGCAAACTTTTGTTCGCATTTGCGAAGCCAAGGCATACTGGCAGGTTCGCATTTGCGACATAGTGTTCGCATTTGCGAACAAGGCTGGCCTCCAGGGACCTTCGCATTTGCGAACATTTGTTCGCATTTGCGAACAAGGCTGGGCTGAGGGACCTTTGCATTTGCGAAGAATTCTTCGCATTTGCGAAGAATGGCTTAACACTGAAGGCCTCACATTTGCGAGGTTTGGTTCGCATTTGCGAACCCGAACGGTCCTGGGCACCCTTCGCATTTGCGATCAAGGGTTCGCATTTGCGAACCCTGCCTTGATCTGTCACCTTCGCAATTGCGAGAAATACTTCGCAATTGCGAAGACAACAGCTGGGTGAAAAACCAGCAGTGCAAAAATTCAGAATTTAATCCAACGGCCTATCAAATCTTTACCCGAGCCCGCCGGGCTCCAAACCAAACATGTACACAACATCAAAAACTCATTACGAACTTGTTCGTGCGATCACATCGCCAATATCATATCGTTTTCATCAAATCAAGCCTCAAGTTCATGATTTTCATACTTTTGGTTTTCAAAACTTTCAAACTTGGAACTCAAGGTCCAAAACATATCAAACGACATCCGAATGTTACCAAACTTTGCAGAAAGCACATATATAATATTTAAGACTTGTACCGGGCGTCGGAACCAAAATACGAGCCCGATACCAAGGTCAATTAATTCATTTTCCTTTAACAATTACATCAAAAACAATTTCATAAAAAAATTCATAACTTGAGCTCTAGGCCTCAGAATTCGACTCTGGACGCATGTCCAAGTCCCGTATTTTCCTATGGACCTTTCGGGACCTTCCAATCTCGGGTCCGGATCCGTTTACCAAAAATGTTGACCGAAGTCAACCATATCAATATTAATATCATTTTTATCCAAATTTCTCATAGAATTCATATTTTCTATCACAAAATCTTTCCGACTACATGCTCGGATCGTGCACGTAAATCAAGGCAACATAGAATGAGGTTTTCAAGGCCTCAGAAGCTCGAAATGATTAATAAAATAAGTGATGACCCTTTGGGTCGTCACAATCTCCACCTCTAAAACAACCGTTCGTCCTCGAACGGACAAAAGAAAGAAGTACCGAGTCAGGAAACAAGTGTGGGTAACGGCTCCGCATATCAGACTCGGACTCCCAGGTCGATGCCTCGGGAGGCTAACCTCTCCACTGAACACGCACAGAAGGATAACTCTTCGACCTCAACTGTCGAACCTGCCGGTCTAGAATGGCCACCGGTTCCTCCTCGTAAGATAGATCATTGTTCAATTGGACAGTATTGAAGTCTAACACATGTGTGGGATCGCCGTGGTATCTCCGAAGCATAGATACATGAAAAAAACTGGATGCACGGCTGATAAGCTAGGCGGCAAAGCTAGTCCGTAAGCCACCCCTCCCACTCTGTCTAGAATTTCAAATGGGCCAATATACCTAGGGCTGAGCTTGCCCTTCTTCCCGAACCTCATCACGCCCTTCATAGGCGACACTCGGAGTAATACTCGCTCACCAACCATGAAATCTACATCTCGAACCTTACGATCCGCATAAGTCTTCTGTCTGGACTGAGCTGAACGCAATCTCTCCTGGATAGTCTTCACCTTGTCTATGGCCTCCTGAACTAAGTCTGTACCCAACAACCGAGCCTCTTCCGGCTCAAACCATCCGACTGGAAACCGACATACCCTACCATACAATGCCTCATACGGGGCCATCCGGATGCTAGACTGGTAGCTGTTGTTGTAGGCGAACTCCGCTAATGGCAGAAACTGGTCCCACGAGCCTCCAAAATCAATAACACACGCTCGAAGCATGTCCTCTGGAATCCGAATAGTCCTCTTGGACTAACCATCCGTTTGGGGATGAAAAGCTATACTCAGCTGAACCTGGGTGCCTAACTCCTGCTGGACCGCTCTCTAGAACCGCGAGGTAAACTGCGTACCCCGATCAGAGATAATAGATAATGGCACCCCATGAAGACGAACAATCTCCCTAATGTAAACTTCCGCTAACCTCTCCGACGAGTAGGAGACAGATACTGGAATAAAGTGTGCTGACTTGGTTAGCCTATCAACAATGACCCAAATAGCATCAAATTTCCTCCGAGTCAAAGGAAGTCTAGTAACGAAGTCCATAGTGATCCGCTCTCATTTCCACTCGGGAATCTCAATCCTCTGGAATACACCACCAGGTCTCTCGTGCTCATATTTCACCTGCTGACAATTCAAACACCGAGTGACATATGCAACGATATCTTTCTTCATTCTGCGCCACCAATAGTGCTGTCGTAAGTCCTGGTACATCTTCGCGGTGCCCAGGTGAATAGAATACCGCGAACTGTGGGCCTCCGCTAAGATGAACACTCGAATACCTTCAACATTGGGCACACAAAATCGACTCTACAATCTCAATACCCCATCATCATCTAGATTTACCTTCGTGGCACCTCCCCGTTGTACTGTATCTCTCAAATCATGCAAGTGAGGATCATCAAATTGCCTCTCACGGATATGCTCTAATAGAGAAGAACGAGCGACTGTGCAGGCTAACACCCTGCTAGGCTCAGAAATGTCTAATCTCACGAACCTGTTGGCTAAGGCCTGGACATCTAGAGCAAATGGTCTCTGACTGACCGAAATGAATGCAAGACTACCCATGCTGGCAGACTTTCTACTTAATGCATCGGCCACCACATTGGCCTTACCTAGGTGATATAAAATAGTAACATCATAGTCTTTTAGCAACTCTAACCATCTCCGCTGTCGTAGATTTAGCTCTTTTTGCTTGAACAAATACTGTAGGCTTTTGTGATCAGTGTACACCTCACATGTCACACCATATAGATAATGCCTCCAGATCTTCAAGGCATGAACCACTGCTGCTAACTCAAGATCATGAACTGGATAATTCTTCTCATGTATTTTTAGCTGTCTCGAAGCATAAGCGATAACCTTACCATTTTGCTTCAATACCGTTCCAAGCCCTGTACGAGATACGTCACAATAGACTGTATAAGGCCTTGCACCCGTAGGTAGTATCAACACTGGCACGGTGGTCAAGGCTGTCTTGAGCTTCTGAAAGCTCGCCTCACACTCCTCTGACCATTGAAACTAGACACCCTTCTGGGTCAACCTGGTCATCGGGGCTGCAATAGAAGAAAACCCCTTTACAAAACGACGGTAGTAACCTGCTAATCCCAAGAAACTCCGGATCTTAGTCACCGAAGCTGGTCGAGGCCAATTCTGGACTGCCTCAATCTTCTTTGGGTCTACCTAAATACCTTCCACTGATACAATGTGACCCAGAAATGCTACCGAACTCAGCCAGAACTCACATTTTGAAAATTTGCTGGTTATCTTTCAGAGTCTGAAGAACCACTCTGAGGTGCTGCTCGTGCTCTTCCTGGCTGCGGGAGTATACCAGGATGTCATCTATAAAGACTATCACGAACGGATCTAAGTAAGGCCTGAATACCCGATTCATCAACTCCATGAATGCTGCTGGGGCATTGGTCAACCCGAAGGACATGACCAAGAACTCATCTGCCTATATCTAGTGCGAAAGGCTGTCTTAGGAATGTCAGCCGCCCTGATCTTCAGCTGATGGTAGCCTGACCTCAAGTCTATCTTTGAGAATACCCTCGCTCCCTGGAGCTGGTCAAATAAATCATCAATCCTCGGCAGTGGATACTTATTCTTTATTGTCACTTTGTTCAATTGCCGATAATCAATACACATCCGCATCGAGCCATCTTTCTTCTTTACAAATAATACAGGTGCTCCCCAGGGGGAAACACTAGGCTTGATAAAGCCCTTCTCAAGAAGGTCTTGCAACTGATCTTTCAACTCTTTTAATTCCGACGGGGCCATACGATAGGGTGGAATAGAGATGGGCTGAGTGCCCGGTGCCAGATCAATACAGAAATCAATATCCCTGTCGGGTGGCATGCCCGACAGGTCTGAAGGAAAAACCTCGGGAAACTCCCGTACAATAAGGACTGACTCAATGGAAGGAACCTCTACGCTGGAATCACGAACATAAGCCGGATAAGCTAGACACCCCTTCTCAACCATGCGTCGAGCCTTAACATAGGAAATAACTGTACGAACGGAGTGGCTTGAGGTACCTTTCCACTCTAGTCGGGGTGATTCTGGCAAGGGCAAGCTCACAGTCTTAGCATGACAATCTAGAATAGCGTGGTATGGGGACAACCAGTCTATCCCTAATATGACATCAAAATCCACCATGTCCAAAAGCAACAGATCCACACGGGTCTCAAGACCCCCAAATATAACTACGCACGAACGATGCACCCGGTTGACTACAATGGAGTCACCCACCGGTGTAGCCACATAAACTGGAATATCCAGAGCATAACTGGGCACGGCCAAATACGGTGCAAAGTAGGAAGACACATATGAATATGTAGATCCAGGGTCAAATAATACCGAAGCACCTCTGCCACACACAAGAATGGTACCTGTAATCACGGCATCTGATGCCTCTGCCTCTGGCCTGGCTGGTAAAGCATAGAATCGGGGATCTACACCTCCCCTCTGAGCTGCGTCTCTAGGACGACCATCAACTGGCTGACCTCTACCTCTAGCTGGACGGTCTCCACCTCTACGGTCTCGACCTCCACCTCTATAATCTCTACCCCCGCCTGTGGCTGGCTGGGCAGGCTGAGGGTCAGCTGGGGCCTGAATCATAGGACGAGGACCTCGCTGCTGAGAGTTGCCCGCTGCTCGAGGGCAATACCTGATAAAATGACCTGGGTCACCACAACCGTAGCAACTCTTAGACTGATAGGGCTGCTGGCCCTGACGACCTAAATGGCCTCCACGAACACTCTAACGAGGCTGAGCATTAATAGGAGGCTAGTCTGAATACTGCCCACGAAACCCATGATCACCTGGTCCACCCTGTGAAACCTAAAGGGCGGAATGGAAAGGCCTGGAAGACTGGCCTCTGTCAAAAGATTCTCCGCCACCAGAAGAAGAACCACTAAACCTGCCTGAATGACGAGGCCTCTTGTCTGCAGAATAACCACCTCCCCGAGCAAGAGCCATCTCAACTCTGCGTGCTGCATTAGCTGCCTCCCTGAAATGATATGTCACTCCCCACGCCCATAGCCATCTGGAGTCTAATCGGCTGATTAAGCCCATCTATAAACCTGCGGACCCTCTCCCGCTCCGTGGGAAGTATCACCACCGCATGACGAGCCAAATCGACAAATCTCATCTCATACTGTGTAACTGTCATAGTGCCCTAATGGAGGCGCTCAAACTGCCTCCGAAGTACATCCCGCTGAGTAGCAGGGAGAAACTTCTCCAGAAATAGCTCTGCAAACTGATCCCATGATAAAGCCGGGGACCCTGCTGGTCGAGTCAAACAATAATCCCTCCACCAAGTCTTGGCGGATCCTGAAAGCCTAAATGTACAGAAGTCAACTCCATTGGACTCCACGATCCCCATAGTCTTGAGAATCTCATGGCAACCGAATAAGAAATCCCGAGGATCCTCCGATGTGGCACCGCTGAAGGTAGTGGTTAACATCTTGGAGAACCGATCAAGTCTCCAAAAAGAATCAGAAGTCATGGCGGCTCCATCTCCGGCCTGAGTTGTGGTACCTGACTGAGTGGCCACAGCTGGCTGAACCACTGGTGCCTGAGGCTGAGGAGCTACTGGCTCTAGAGTACGAGCAACAGGAGTCTAGGCCCCTCCTCTAGCCTGAGAAGTGGCTGGTGCAACTGGTAATAAACCTGCTCTGGCAACGCTGTCCATAAATCCCGCTATTCTGACCAAAGCCTCCCGAAGATCCGGAGTAAATAAAGCCTCTCCTGGGACCTGAGCTGGGCCACTGGAGCTGCTGGGACTGGAACCTCCTCGTCAATCTCAATATGAGGCTCCACCTCAATATAAGCTGGGCCCACTGGAGCTGCCGGGGGCTGAGCTCTACCCTTACAACGGCCTCTGATACGACCTCGGCCCCTGCCCCTCACTGGAGCTGCCTGGGGCTCGGGCTGCTGGTCAGCGGATGAAAAAGCGCATGTCCTCACCATCTGCGAAAGGACAGAATAGAACTTCAATCAGTATTTGAGTATTTGAGGAACAAGTCGCACGACAAGAAAGAACAAATGAGAGACTCTTTCCTAACTCAATAGACTCTGGAGGACAAGTACGGACGTCTCCGTACCTACCTCTCAAACTCTACTAAGCTTGTTCGTGAGTGGTGAGACCTATGTAACCTAGAGCTCTGATACCAACTTGTCACGACCCGGATTTTCCCCCAATATTGGGATCGTGATGGCGCCTACTCGTAGTAGCTAGGCAAGCCATTGTATTCATACTATCCTATTTTTAATAATATTTCATAATTAATTTATCAACAAACCATAACTTTAATTAAATAAGTGCGGAAGACTTTATCGAAATAGTATTAAGCAGTTTCAAGGTAAAACCATACCGATATCCTCTACCCAAGACGTGGAGTCGCCAACTCACGAACTACTACTGAATACTACACATAAAGGTCTGAAAGAGATATAACATAATCTGTTTGTCTCGGAACAAAGAGACTACAGCTAATAACAAAAGTAAAAGAAGAGACGCCGGGCCTGCGGACGCCTGCAAGCTACCTCGGTCTCAAGTATTCAGCTTCCACGCAAAAGATTTACTGCTGCTGCTCCTGATCGAACCCTGGACCTGTGCAAAAACGCACAGAAGTGTAGTATCAACACAACCGACCCCATGTGCTGGTAAGTGCCTGGCCTATCCCGGCGAAGTAGTGACAAGCCTAGGACCAGACACCCACATAAACCTGTGCAGTTCAATATATATGTATACCACAAAATAACGAGAAGTAACCAAGTAATAACACAATAAGGAATATCTCAAAAGAACTCAACAATTAAACAACAGTTAATAAGTTCACAAGGAAAACAAAGTATAATGGAAACACAAGTAATATCAAGTCAAGGAATAGGAAGTAGTTGCACGGCATCACCCTTCGTGCTTTTACTCTCATCCTCACCAAATAAGCAAATAAAGTGTACGGCATCACCCTTCGTACTTTTACTCTCATCCTCACCAAATAAGCAAATAAAGTGTACGACATCACCCTTCGTACTTTTACTCTCATCCTCACCAAATAAGCAAATAAAGTGTACGACATCACCCTTCGTACTCTTACTCTCATCCTCACCAAATAAGCAAATAAAGTGTACGGCATCACCCTTCGTACTTTTACTCTCATCCTCACATCCATGGTACAGCATGATCCTTCGTACATGGTTCAATAACAAGGCACGGCATGATCCTTCGTGCGTAATCAATAAAACATGGCACGGCATTAACCTTCGTGCATAATCAATAACAAGGCACGGCATTAACCTTCGTGCATAAATAATAAATCAAGGCACGGCATTAACCTTCGTGCATAAATAATAAATCAAGGCACGGCATTAACCTTCGTGCATAAATAATAAATCAAGGCACGACATCACCCTTCGTGCATTATCACTCTTCCTCACCCAAATAACAATCACAGTTAAGGGCAAAGAATGAAACAGTAAATCATAAACCGTCCCAACAAGGGCAATCAACAATCATCTTAACAACAAGTCTCAACAAGGGAGAACAATAACACTTCTACAACCCGGAAAGAGTTCAACAATTCATATTCAAATATATCCCACAACAAGTATTAACAACGACTCACGGTCATGCTAGACGCCAGAGTATGGATGCTCGTCACCACAACCCATACACCGCACTCGATCACATAGCACATAATCATATTCCCTCAAGCTAGGATAGAACAAACACTTACCTCGAATGTTTATGAACAATTCAATCCGTGGCAATGCCTTTTCCTTTCAAATTTGGCTCCAATCCAATCGTATCTATACACAATTGATTTAATATCATCAATACTACTCAATAAACTAATTCATAAGGCCAATTACAACTATTACAACATTCTGCCCCGGAATAGTGAATTTCGACCCCGGGCCCACATGGTCGGAACTCCGGGTTCGGACCAAAATCCGGTTACCCATCCCCCCACGAGTTCAAGTATATGATTTGTTTCAAAATCGGACCTCAATTCGAGGTCCAATTTCCCAATTTATGAAAAACCCTATATTCTACCAAAACAAGAAATTCTACCATGAAAACCTTTAATTTCTATTGAAAAACATGTTTAATGATGTTAGGAATTGAAAGAATTAAGTAAAAAGTGACTTACAATTGTTTTGAAGAAGAGGAAGTCCGTGAAGAATCGCAAATGGGTGTTTTTGGGTTGTGAAATGTGAAGAATGAAGCTGGAAATCGTGATTTATAGGTCTCTGTGTTCGCATTTGCGAACATGGGTTCGCAATTGCGAACCCCGACCAATTTCTGGAGTTTGAAAAATAAGCTAAGGCTGGGAAATTCGCATTTGCGAACTTTTGTTCGCATTTGCGAAGCCAAGGCATACTGGGAGGTTCGCATTTGCGACATAGTGTTCGCATTTGCGAACAAGGCTGGCCTCCAGGGACCTTCGCATTTGCGAAGAATTCTTCGCATTTGCGAAGAATGGCTTAACACTGAAGGCCTCACATTTGCGAGGTTTGGTTCGCATTTGCGAACCCGAACGGTCCTGGGCACCCTTCGCATTTGCGATCAAGGGTTCGCATTTGCGAACCCTGCCTTGATCTGTCACCTTCGCAATTGCGAGAAATTCTTCGCAATTGCGAAGCCAACAGCTGGGTGAAAAACCAGCAGTGCAAAAATTTAGAAATTGAACCAACGGCCTATCAAATCTTTACCCGAGCCCCCCCCCCGGGCTCCAAACCAAACATGTACACAATATCAAAAACTCATTACGAACTTGTTCGTGCGATCACATCGCCAATATCACATCGTTTTCATCAAATCAAGCCTCAAGTTCATGATTTTCATACTTTTGGTTTTCAAAATTTTCAAACTTGGAACTCAAGGTCCAAAACATATCAAACGACATCCGAATGTCACCAAACTTTGCATAAAGCACATATATAATATTTAAGACTTGTACCGGGCGTCGGAACCAAAATACGAGCCCGATACCAAGGTCAATTAATTCATTTTCCTTCAACAATTACATCAAAAATAATTTCACAGAAAAATTCATAACTTGGGCTCTATGCCTCAGAATTCGACTCTGGACGCATGTCCAAGTCCCATATTTTCCTACGGACCTTTCGGGACCTTCCAATCTCGGGTTCGGATCCGTTTACCAAAAATGTTGACCGAAGTCAACCATATCAATATTAATATCATTTTTATCCAAATTTATCATAGAATTCATATTTTCTATCACAAAATCTTTCCAGCTACATGCTCGGATCGTGCACGTAAATCGAGGAAACATAGAATGAGGTTTTCAAGGCCTCAGAAGCTCGAAATGATTAATAAAAAAAGTGATGACCCTTTGGGTCGTCACAAAATCGGAAGGAATTTAGGTAGAAATGAGGTCATATGCCTCTTTATGAAAATGATAGTTTGGAAAAGTCAACCTAATGTTGACCGATGAGTTAGACAGCTGGGAATTGAATTCTGCTGATTTGACTAGTTTCGGGGGATCATTTATGTCTTAGGAGAGCAATCAGAATCGAATTCGGAGGTCCGGTGTAGTTTTAGGCTTGAATTGGCTAAGGTTGAATTATAGTGAAATCCGAACGGTAGGCGAGATTTTGATTCGGGGCTCGGAATGAAATTCCGAGAGTTGCAGTAGCTTTGTTATGCGGTTTTGGATATGCGTGCAAAATGTTAGGTCATTCGGAGGTGTTTAGGTCGGGTTTTAGATCGAATGTTAGTTTCGGAAGTTTTGAAGATAACTTAGGATTGAATCCGTGTGAAAATGGAAATTTTGATGTTTACGATGGCGTTTTTATGTTACGAGAAAGTTTGAATGAGGTAACGTGATGCATTAGTGGTTTTGGTTGAGGTCCCGGGGGTCTCGGGATCATTTCGGATGCTCAACGTGCAAGTTTTGATTATAAAATTGCAGTCAGCCTTTGTTCCATGAGATTACATAGAGAGGATTGCGATCGCATAGAAGGACCTGAAGGGGTGAAGAATTAACTCTATGCGATCGTGTGAAGGGCATTGCGATCGCATAGGTTCTAGAATCTGTGCAATGCGATCGCGAAGGGTAAAAACGCAAAGTTATGCGATCGCATGGCTAGGCCTACGATCACAGAGAAGGAAAATGAGGCCTGGAAAAACTTTATCCATGCGATCGCAATAGTGGGCCTGTGATCGCATAGAAGGGGCGTCTGTGCAGAAACAGTTTAATTAAAACCAGTCGCAACCCTAATCAATTTTTCACTAAATACACTTCGTTTAGAGAGGATTTTGGGTGTTGCGAAGAGAGGAATCGACTGGGTAACAGCGGAGGTATGTTTCTTGACTCAAAAACACAATTATATGATAGAATTAACATCAAACTTCATGAATTTGGGTAGAAATTATGAAGAATTATGGCCTAGGTATTGAAAACGAAAATTTGATTTTTGAAAGGCCATTCAAACTCCGATTTCGTTAAATTTTATATGCACAGACTCGTGGCGAGACGAGGAACGCGTTGGTATAAATTTCAGAATTTTCTGAGTAGCAGGCCCGGGGTCGGGTTTTACCAACTTAGTGCATTTATGCGTATTTCGTGTAAATTGAATTGGGTTATGTTTCTTTGACCCGAAATTGACATAATTGTTGTTTTTACTAGATTCTACGCATGAGGCGGCGAATTCAAAAGGAAAAGGCATCGCGGACGAGTGTACGACCGGCTAGAGGTGAGTAGTTTGTGTATATGGTAGCCTGAGGGTTCGAAACCCCGTCTTAGCACATTGTGACACTAGTAGGGCGTGGGTCGCACCCCGTGGCAGGTGCGGGATTGATTGTGACTGGGGATTGAGACTTAGTCCATCCCGGATAAGAATAATTTGATATATATGGTTGAAACACACACTGTGTTTGATATATTTGTGGGATGTAAGCCATGTTTGGGGCCTTGTGCTGACCTGTAGTATCCCTAGGGGATAGTTATATATGTGATAGCTATATTTGCTTAATCACTGAACTCAGTCCTGGTGTGACGACCCGGCCCGTCGTCACGGGAATTACCAACCTGTTATATTGAAATTATATGTTTTATGTCTTTATATCGGTGTTAGACTCTATCAGGTGAGTTAGGAGTGATTTGAATTGAAAATGAGGCATATAGCCTTTTTGAAGGAAACTTGAATATGGAAAGTCAACCTGGAGTTGACTATTGAGTCAGAGTGCTCGGAAACTGATTCTGATGATTCGACTAGTTTCGAGGGATCATTTATGACTTAGGAGAGTAATCGGAATTGAATTTGGAGGTCCGGTGTAGTTTTAGGCTTGAATCGGCGAAGGTTGAATTTTGGTGAAAACCGGACGGTAGGCGAGATTTTGATCCGGGGGTCGGAATGGAATTCCGACAATTTCTGTAGCTTCGTCTATGATTTTGGATATGTTCGCAAATATTCAGGTCATTCGGACGTCGTTTGGTCGGGTTTTTGATCGAATGTGTAATTCGGAAAGTTTTAATAAACTTAGGCTTGAATCGGTGTGTAATTGGTGATTTTAATGTTTAGGATGGTGTTTTTATGATTGGAACAAGTTCGTATCGTGTTTTGGAGTATGTTGGTGGTTTTCGTTGGGGTCCCGGGGGCCTCGGGGTGAATCCGGACCATCATCCTGGCATTTGGAAGCAAGGAAAAGTCTGCTGTAAATTGCAGACCACTGTGCAAAAATTAAGCCATTGCATTCGCGAGGGCCTGGCCCGCGTTCGTGTAGGCTGGAGCATATTGGCCATCGCTCGCGAGGGATGGTAACGCATTCGCAAAAGAGGAAGTTGGAACGCATCGTGTTCGCGTGGGAGAAGGCTGGGTTCGCGAAGGAGGAATATGCGAAGCCACGCGTTCGCGTGAGGGCCTACGCGTTCGCGTAGAGGAAAAGGCCGGAGGCTAGGGAGTTTACCTTGGCGGACGCATGACTGTGTGTCGCATTCGCAATGAAGGAAATGAGCAAGGCATCACGTTCGCGTAGGGTGCATCGCGAACGCGTAAGGCAAAAATGGCTGGCAGTCAAATTAAAAACCAGAACTGGTCAGTAGCGGGTTTAACACCCAAAACACTATTTTTGAGTTCCAAGATAAGGTATTGACGAGAGATTGCTGGGAAATTCATCGGGGATTCGTTGGAGGTAAGTTTTGTGGATTCATTACATCATTTTATCATGAAATCCTTGGTTAATTCTCTGTAAATGGAAGATTAAAGATGGGGTTTAACCATAAGCCTAAATTGTAGAAAAACAAGGATTTGAGTGGGCAAATAGAGTCCGAATTTGGAAAATTTTATATGCGTAGACTCGTATTGAGATGAGGGTTCCGAATATGTGACTTTCGTAATTTTTTGAGAAGTGTACCGAAATTCGGGTTTTGACAACTTGGGGAATTTTGATGTAAATTGAGTTGTATTGATTGGGTGTTATCCCATTGGCCTAATGTTTTGTGTTTCTACTGTATTTGATCAGATTCTATGCGTGCGCGAGCTTGATTCTCGTGGCAAGGGCATTGCGGAGTAGTCGTCCAACTATATTGAGGTGAGTAATAGAAGTGGGTGATGATCAGCGGGTTCGAAACCCCGGTATACCACTTTGTGACGCTGTATAGCGGCGAGACACGTACTCTCTTGTGAGTGCGGGGTCGATTGTGATTGGGGACTATGGCTTAGTCCGACCTGTTGATATTGTGTTATGATATTAGGCTATTTTTGGGTCGTCGAACCTCCTTCTCGGATGGTTGCATATTATATTGTGATATTGGCTACTCTTGAGCCGTCAAACCTCTTCTTGGATGGTTGAGTATACTTGTGGGCCGTGAGCCAGTTATTGTATCCTGCGAGGATTGTTATCATTGTCTTGTGATATTGGCATGCTAGATTACTGCCAGTCCGTAGCTATTACTGTTATCATGTTATTTCCAATCTCTGGAACTTTGATATTACTATTTTCAACTGAAAAATGATAAAAGAGTTTTCAAAACCACTTTTGAGCTTGCGAGGCTGCATTTGCATATTAGCTGACTGGTAGTGGATCAGACTGCGCGCCGCAACGGTATATATATGTTGGATCGGACTGCACGCCACAATGATATTATGCTTGGGTTGTAGGAGTCCCACCGGAGTCTGAACCCCCAGAGTGAGCACGGGTACCCAAATTGGATCGAGCTACGCGCCGTAGCGGTCATATCATGCATTGCATTGCATTTAGCTACATCCGATAGTTGTTATACTATTTTGCTGGTACTTGATAGTACAGGTACAGTTGATATTGATTCTGTGACAGGGTATTTGATTACAGCTTTACATAGTGCTTTATTGCGGATTTCTTATCTGCGCTGTCTTACCCCTGTTTATTACCACTGAGTCTGGCAGTACTCATTTTACTCCCTGCACCTTGTGTACAGATCCAGGTACCTCTCGGAAGTGGTCCGGTAGCTGTTCGAGGCGACTCCTGTAGGATATTCGTGGTAGCTGTAGAGCCCGCAGGACCCGATATTCCCTCCTACTGTATTTTGATTTAGTATTTGCTATTTCTTTCCGCACTAAGCTTTGGTTGAAAACTTTATTACACTTATGTTCTTTAGAGGCTATTGACTCTTGACCCTTCGGTCTATGGGAGTTGGTATGTTTTGGGACTTGGTTCCCTGTTTGATATGTTTAAATGGGATAAGACGAGTTCCTAGCCCCGTTATTGTTATTGATTAGTCAGGCTGGCCTAGCAGTATGCTGGGCGCCATCACGACCGGATTTGGGTTCGTGACACCTGGTTTGGAATCACTGTATTAAAATGCTAAGTCACCTATTTTGGAAAATTAAATATGAATTAAAGTATTTTCATAGTTAATGAACTGGAATCCTAGAATTAAATAAATTGAACAGTTGTGTGACTCATATGCATGTTGTCGATTGAGGATGGATCGGGCTGCACGCCGCATCATTATTGCGCTTGGGCTGTAGGAGCCCCTCCGGAGTCTGTACACACCGCCAGTGAGTGCCGTCGACGTTAAATGGATCGGGCTACACGCCGTAGCGGTCATGTGCATTGCATTGCATCTTTATCTATTGAATTATCTGTGATAATTGTATTGTGCTGTTGTTGCTAGTTCGTAGGAGGATTGGAGTGTAGTTTAGCTTCATTATGTGGTATTTTGTGTATTTCTTACTTTCAGCTACTTGTATATATTTATTACTCACTGAGTACTCAGTAATCACCCCTACTCCCTGCACCTTTGTGTGCAGATTCAGGTACTCGGGAGAAGTAGACGAGCACTCCAGCGTTTACACAGTCATATCAAGTTGCTGAGGTAGCTGCCGACGTTCGCAGAACCTAGCTTCTCATCTCTTTTCAGTTATTACTTTATGTTCAGACTTGAGTATTTCATACAGTATTCTCTATTACTATTCGGTTATGTTTAGAGGCTCTAGACTTGTCACTCCAGATCTTTGGGAGTGTTAGTTCGTTTTTGCACTTCTCAGTATTTTGTTCGTATTATTAATATTGGAGTTTCTTTGACTCATATATTCTTCTTGATTTGTCCATTTGGGACTGATATTTATATGTGAAAGAAATTGTTGATCTGGCTGGCCTAGCTAAATTGTTGGGCGCCATCACGACCGGATTTGGGTCGTGACAACTTACCTCGACAACAATTACTATGAAGGTCCTAATCTGTGTATGTTACAACATAAATGATTTGTAGTCATAGGCAAGTTATAAAATTAATAAAGTGGTCTAATTTATACATCACTGCACATGTATGAGTATTGTATACATGAAAATCGTCCATTTATGTGTAAACCCATTGCATTAACTCCTATGTAAATACTATTGTAGTATTACTACAATCGTCACGAGCATCTAGAGAAGTAATACGATTATAGTCATAAAAGATTGAAATCGTTATGCGATTGTAAACGTTCCTTAGACTTTTAGTTGTTATATAAACCAAAAGTTACTAGTCCATTTTCATACGTATTAGTCCCTATGACTTTTACAATCCAAAAATACTGAGTAAATATGATCTATAATGGACATACAAATGGTATATCCAACCACATAGTATCTAAATAAATTACTTTAGACTAATACGGTTGTTATGACGTGGTAATTAGGTGTAATCACCACAATAAATAAGGTTCATTTGATGCCCATATTATTTGCACATTATGAAAATAATATAATCATATATACGATTTTCTAAGTCCATATGAAATGCGCATAGATACATAATGGACGTATTTTAGGATGTACATATTATAAATTATACAATCACATAATTGGCTATAAATAACAAGAGTAATACTACTCATACGTGATATATAACTATAAATACGATGACTTATAGTTATACATAGGACCATAAGTCATCTATGAATATTATTCAGTCATAAATGTGACATTTGATATAATACGGTACAATCTTATATCACATAGTAATATTTAAACGGAAGGTATATTTCATTCACACATAGACTAACCTTGTTGTTAAAGTGTGGAATATCGTCCTACTACACAGTAAATATTGTTGTATTTCAGCCTGTGTTATATATAAACAAGTACGATATACACCTAACCACAAAAGCATATTACACATTGGCTAAACGTGGCTATCTATACTGTGATATTATAGATAAAAGTGTAATTACAATATGTAGGCCATAACGTAATAAAACTACGATTGTAGTAGGACGCATCGGCCAACGATAACCACATAAGTCCATTTGACTAATACGATTGTAGTAATAGGACCTTCCATTTATATATCGTGGTTGTTATTTAGTAATTGACCATCTATGAATATTATTTCATTCATATACTAGGACACGTCGGCCTACGACAACCACATAAGTCGATTTGACTAATACGATTGTAGTCATAGGAACTTCCGTTTATATATCGTGGTTGTTATTTAGTAATTGACCATCTATGAATATGATTTCATTCATATACTAGGACGCATCAGCCTACGACAACCACATAAGTCCATTGACTAATCCGATTGAAGTAATAGGACCTTCCGTTTATATATCCTGGTCGTTATTTAGTAACAACAATTGTATAAGTCCATTTGACTAATACGATTATAGACATAACAGATTGGGAGTAATGTAATACGATTGTAGTAGGACGACGCATCGGTCTACGACAACCACATAAGTCCATTGGACTAATACGATTGTAGTAATAGGACCTTCCTGTTTATATATCGTGGTTGTTATTTAGTAATTGACCGTGAATGAATATGATTTCATTCATATACTATGACGCTCGGCCTACGACAATCACATAAGTCCATTGGACTAATACGATTGTAGTAATAGGACCTTCCGTTTATATATCGTGGTTGTTATTCCATTTGACTAATACGATTGAAGTCATAACAGATTGGGATTAATGTAATACGATTGCAGTACGACGCATCGGCCTATGGCAACGACATAAGTCCATTGGACTAATACCATTGTAGTCATAGGAACTTCCGTTTATATATCGTGGTTGTTATTTAGTAATTGACCGTGAATGAATATGATTTAATTCATATACTAGGACGCATCGGCCTACGGCAACCACATAAGTCCATTTGACTAATACGATTGTAGTCATACGTTCATACTAGGACGCATCGGCCTACGACACTAATAGCCAAGAGGTAAGTATGTTTATATTAATCGGTTGTATAATTGTGGTCTGTTATACTATCTGCCCTTAAAAGTTACATATACTGCACAATTCTTTAATTACTGTAACAACCCGGCCGGTCGTTTTAGAAAATTACGCCCCGATCCCCAATTTAACTGTTCCCCAAGTGCTTTTCTGCTATTGTGCTTTGCCAGGAGAGTCGGTTCTGAAATTTGGAGCATTTTGGGATATTTAGTCCCTAAAAAAAGCTTTATAATTGGAAAATGGCCTGTAGCCGGAACAGTGTTAAAACGACATCGGAACAGAAATCCAATGGTTACATTAGCTCCGTTAGGTGATTTCGGGGTTGGGAGCGTGCTTGGAATGTATTTTGGAGGTCCGTAGCTCAATTAGGCTTGAAATGCCGAAGTTTGAAATTTTGGCGAACCCGAACGCTAGGTGCCATTTTGATCCGAGGCTCGGAATGGAATTCCGACAATTTTTGTAGCTTTGTTATGTGATTTTGGATATGTCCGCAAATTTTCAGGTCATTCGGACATTGTTTGGTCAGGTTTTAGATCGAATGTGTAATTCGGAAAGTTTTAAGTAATTTAGGCTTGAATTCGATGTGAATTATGGGTTTTGATGTTGTTAGACGTGTTTTGAGGATTTGAAACAAGTTCGAATAAGGTATTAGGATGTGTTGGCGTGCTTGGATGAGGTCCCGGGGGCCTCGGGGTGATTTCGGATGGTTAAACGAGAAGAAAACATGGAAATTGCAGGTTTAGAAGTTCTATCTCTGTTGTTTTCGCCCCTGCGGAAATGGAACCGCAGAGGCGAGACCGCTGAAGCTGAAATTTATGCGCGGAAGCGGACTGAAGCGCAGGGGCTATCCCTTGTCCGCTTAAGCGACATCGCAAGTGCGAGAATGGGACCGCAAAAGCGGTCAAGGGATGGATTGGGAAGTTCCGCAGAAGCGGTTACGTCTTCGCTTAGGCGAGTCCGCAGAAGCGGACTCGTATTCGCAGAAGCGGACGCATGTCCGCAGGAGCGGCCTCGCGGAAGCGGCCCTAGGCTCGCAGAAGTGGAATGGGCCAGCCAGGCCTGGGATTCGCAGAAGCGACCACTTGGTCGCAGAAGCTGTTTCGCAGAGGCGGAAATGGTCCGCAGAAGTGAAAATCACAGAAGATTAATTGTATCAGAAGTTAGAAAATTTCAGAAACATTTCACACATTTGGGGTCTCGGCTTAAGAGGCGATTTGGGCAATTTTTGAGGAATATTCAAGGGAAATCATCACGTAATCATCTATGGACTCATCTTATGATTAGTATTGATAATATTATGCAATTATATCATGAAAATGGAGGAAATTTGGGTAAATTATGGAGGATTTAGCCCTAGGCTTGAACTTTAGAAAATCAAGGGTTTGAATGGGCAAATGGAGTTCGAATTTGGTAAATCTTATATGCTTAGACTCGTATTGAGACGAGGGTTCCGAATATATAACTTTCGTGATTTTTTGATAAGCGTACAGAAAGTCGGGTTTTGACAACTTGTGGGTTTTGGTGTATTTTGAATTGTTTTGATTGGGTAATGCCCAATTGGCCTATTTTGATGTGACTTTATTAATTTTTATCAGATACTAAACCTGTGGAGGCCGACTTTCGCGGCAAGAGAGTTTTCTCTAAGCGGTTTTGTACCGGAGTCGAGGTAAGTGGCTTGTCTAACCTCGTGCCTTGTACGCGTGTACATGCGCTGGTTGTTGTAACACACACCTTACTTGAATTATCCGATTAGTGATATTCCTGCCCTTAGTTGATAAAAGCGTTACTTTTACCCGGTATTAGTTAGAAAAGCATGATTTGGCTAGGATTCAACATGTTTAATTGCCTAGTTGACTTACTTGAACTTCTTGATAAATTGTCGGCACTAGTTTCGGTGAAGTTATAATTAAACATATTATACTCTCCCTATGTATTTCTTCATTTGATGTGTTGGTGAACTGCGGGTTCAATTCCCGGAGATCCCAGGGCTGTGGGTTCGATTCCTAGAGACCCGAGGTGTTATTGGTAGGGACTGCAGGTTCGATTCCCGGTATCCTGAGTTATTGGTAGGGACTGCGGGTTTGTTTCCCGGAGATCCTGAGTTATTGGTAGGGACTGCGGGTTTGATTCCCGGAGATCCTGAGTTATTGGTAGGGGCTGCGAGTTCGATTCCCGAAGATCCTGAGTTATTGGTAGGGACTGCGGGTTTGATTCCCGGAGATCCTGAGTTATTGGTAGGGACTACGGGTTTGATTCCCGGAGATCCTCAGTTATTGGTAGGGACTACGGGTTCCATTCCCGAAGATCCTGAGTTATTGGTAGGGACTGCGGGTTTGATTCCCGGAGATCCTCAGTTATTGGTAGGGACTACGGGTTCCATTCCCGAAGATCCTGAGTTATTGGTAGGGACTGCGGGTTTGATTTCCGGAGATCCTGAGTTATTGGTAGGGACTGCGAGTTTGATTCCCGGAGATCCTGATTTATTGGTAGGGACCGCGGGTTCGATTCCTGGAGATCCTAAGATTTATTGAGACGTAGGCTGCGGGTTTGATTCCCGGAGACCCAGGGTTACTGTTGATGGGACTGTGGGTTCAATTCCCACAGGTACTGGACTTATTAATTGAGTTTGTTACTTGTTGTTATTTAATTGTAGACGGTTGCAGTAATCATTTTATTGTTGTTATTTCGGAATTATTATCGTTTAAACTACTTATTATTGTTATTATCATTTTTGTAATTGTTTTCTCTCAGTAGGGCCCCTGACCTTCCTCGTCACTACTCCATCGAGGTTAGGCTTGGCACTTACTAAGTACCGCCGTGGTGTACTCATGCTACTCTTCCGCACACTTTTGTTGTGCAGATCCAGGTACATCAGGACATGCCCATACTAGGTGATATCAGCAGCACACTTGGAGACCTCGAGGTATGATCTACTACGTCCATGGATCCGGACGCCCTCCTTCTATTCTGATAGTTCTAGTAGATGTTTTCCTTCATTTCGTTGTCTTAGATACTTTTTACACATAGAGCCACAGTTGTATTTCTTTTAGTCTGTGTTACCCGTGGGATTCCGGGTCTTGGTGGTATTTTATACAGTGTGTTGACGAGTGTATGTGCCAAGCGGCACGGATTACATTCCTATTTATATCGTTTTCCGCTATTTCCTGCTTAAAATTTATAAACTTGTACATTCCGCAAAGTGTTAGGCTTACCTAGTCGTGGGGACTCGGTGCCGTCATGACATGTTCACGATTGGTGAACTAGGGTCGTGACAAGTTGGTATCAGAGCTCTAGGTTCATAGGAGTCACGGGACACGGACCGGTTACTTAGAGTCTCGCTGATCGATACGGAGACGTCTGTATTTATCTACGAGGGGCTATGTAACCTGTTTAGGAAACTCTTCAATTCTTTGAATTCCTTATCGTGCGCCATTTATTCAGTTGGAGCCTATGTTATATGTTCTTTTGCATCCACTCGTGTATTGAAATTGCGCACTCGGTATCAAATATGCGCCGACGGTTCATGATGCTGCAGAGGGATTTCTAGGGAGTCAAGAATTTACTCAACTATTGTTACCGTGTGTCATCCATATCGATAATGCAAGAGAATTGAGAAATCTTCAATTGTGCACATGGGGTGCACTAGGTTCTGACATTCGGTTGATAAGTATGGTCTTGAGAAGGTTTACTTAACTGCCTAATCGTCACAGTAATGGTAGAATCACAAGGTGGATGTAGATTTAAAGATAGTTAGTGGTAATAAAGACTATATGGTTCATATGAGATATCTATTTAGCGAAGGATTCAGCCAGCAGAGATACTGGAGGGAAATGAGTTTAACTGTCTTAAGAAGGACATGTACCAAACGAATGTCTTTGGCTTGTCTTATGATGAAGACGTACGAATGTTAAAGGCTAGTATCATGGATTAGCAAGATGTATCTTAAGGCTTCGTGTCATGTGAAAGAATTTCACTATCAACGATCTAATTATGGGGCATGTGTCATATCAGATTTGGCCCACAATGTATGTAGGTGCTATTTAAAAAGTTCTTGGAAACTTGCGAATGGGAAAGAGTTGAGGCTCGTATGGTATGCTGTTGGGACTTTGGATGTTCCTGTATCCCTAATAAACTCTACATTTTATTATCAGCAGGGAAGCTTCGACAAAGGCTGTATGTTTTAAGATGTAGTTGGTAGAGAATGCTCGGTGCATGGAGCGAGAAGGTGTTCGGCTGTATTGGGACGAGGTCATTCCCTATGGTGTTAGAGTGCTAATAGAGCACAGGTGGTTATATTCGTTGGATCAAGTGAGTGGCAGTTGAATAATAGTAAATTACTTGAGAGAATGGTTCTAATGTGTTCGAGAGTCGTGTAATAGTGGCTTTGGGCTAAGTGGGAGAGTTCCACCGCTTAAGATTGGGTCGCATGGTTAATTACCTGCGTGAATTCTGGATACTAGCGTATTAATGGCTTATTGCAGCCACGAGAAAGGACCATATGTGGTGATTTGAGTATATGTATTGTTGAATGCATGTTATGGTTAGCCTTACTAGCTCACATTCAAACTTAAGGGAAGATTCATGATTTACGCCTCGTATGGGTGCAGGTTGCGAAGGAAGTGGTTCCACTGGGGGCTTTAGCGAGAGGGTATTCATATGTTATAAAATTCAGTAGAGTGGGTTGCGTACTGGGGCAAGTCAGGACCAGATGACTCTCAATAGCGGTCTTAGTGAATTCCAAAGGTAAAGTGTGGTGCCTGATAATCCTGAGTCTATAAGTACAGTTGAGGCTCAAGCTTTTGAAGCAACTTATGAAGAAAGGCACAAAACGATCTATGATGTTTTGACTTTTGGTGTAGTATTTGAGAGATACGAAATGGTCGTCGTTCTTGAGAAAGCATGGCCTCATGACTTAAGGTCACTCGGGGTAAGTGCGGTTGGAATAAGTTAGGTATTGAAGGAAGATATTAACATTTCTAAGGCAATCAAGGATAACTTGGAAGGAAGTAGATTGATCAGCCATAGTTGAGTTGGCGTATTGGTGTCAATGATCGGTTCATGCAACGTGATCGAATTATGCATGTGATTTGTGGCGGGGCATTTGAGACTTGTCGGTCGTAGTGATTGATGTTATTTTGAAGTATTCTTCTGTTAAGGGTCTGTTATGAGTAGGCAGATCTCGGGAAGGGTTATGGTGGTTTGGACCACTACTTAGAGATTAGCATATTCGATGGTTATGAGAATTCGCCATATGTTGTTGTAGTTCTCCTTCAGTGAGATAAATGGAAAGTCTTATGTAATGAAGTATTAGCCTATCGTCAGTTCTAGAGCTATGATGGAAATTGTGTCTATCGTATATCGGCACGTGAGGTGCAGTGAGTAGTATGAAATTTGAAGTAAGAACCAAGGTCACAATTTGGTCAATAAATGTGATATAAAGAACTCGGATGAGCAGGAAAGGAGTTCAGTGTTTTGAGTAAGATGGGTATTAACATCAGTATCATTTGAGATCAGTGTTCTGTGAGAAAGGCTTTGCATCCTGGTTAGGGACTCCTGATCGCTTTTCAGTGTTAGTGCAGGCGGTGGGTTGAATGTGCAGGCCCGTTTAATTATTCGGAAGATGGTGGGAGCTTGACCCACAAGAAGATTGTATAGGTGTGACTTGTAGTCACTTGATTGGTTAGAAATTTAAACCAAGTATGAGGATTTTGGTGATATCATTCATTTGAGAACTTATGCCTGGAAGGCACTCTGCTTATTGGGTTATAGACCTGTGAAATACTCTTGACTTAGCTTGGCACGACCAGGATAGACTTAAGGTCGGTGGATAGATTTAAATGTGGAAGTGAGCCTTGCGTCAGGCCGGTTATGTTTCTTCCAGCAATGCGCCCTTTATGGAGGGATAGTCACGGTCTTATTTCGCGGTTAGTTAATTCATGTAAAGATATATTGCACCGTATGAGTGTGAGACGACTTGGTAAGTTCCTTATGTGTTGAAATTCCGCTCAGCGGTGATGTTATATGAGCATGATGGCTCTTGAGACTCAGATCTTATATCGCACCTCAGTTGTGCTTGAGTTTGTAGCCTATAGCGCTATATGTTTCATTGAGTCTGATATCATGCACCATAATGTTCTTATGATAGATATTCAGTATTTTGATGTGACGAGCTATTAAGCTCGACATATGACTCATTGTGTAAGTTTTATATTGTTGGGATCGGGTGTCACGCCGCCATGGTTACATTGTTGGGATCGGGTGGCACGCCGCCATGGTTATATTGTTGGGATCGGGTTGCACGCCGCAATAGTGTGACGTTTATTTCGGTGTCTATAATTGCTTTCATGTGTTCTATTTCCTATTCTCCGAGGAGGTCCATGTTATGTGAGAGTCGAATAGTCCTCTCAAGTATTCACCTTCCTTTATATCACGTACGAATTTATGGATTACTAGCACATTGTGTCATCTTGTGGGACTTTTGATTATGTCTGAGGTGGCTTATCGCCTGAGTAGTTCGTACTGGGTGAGATGAGACCATGGGATTTGGGATCGGTTCAAACTGATTATATGAGGTATATTATGGATGAAAAGATCATTCTCTGGTTTAGGACAAGGTAATGAATCTTGTCAGGAGTATAGACCCAATGAATTATTGGTTCAGTAGTTGGCTATGGATATCGGCACATTTCTTCTGTCATGTCAGTACTATAAAAGTTAGAACGAGGCCTATGTAGATCATGAGGTGCAATGAGAGCATCTGATTCGTTGAATTTTGACTAATTTGGTCATAAAATATTATTGTGGTCCTGTGGATTTTGAGTTGCAAGGTAAGAATCCAGCAAGGTTATGCAGTCATGTTTGAGGACGGCGTTTGAGGAATATTGAGTGATCTCTTGATGAAAACAAGCTTGACATAGAATTTCGGATGTTGGAATTAGGCTCTAAGACTTAATTGTTGAACAAGAGGGAATATCTTTAGATTATATCAGGCTAATGTGCCCAGCTGAGTCCTAGATCTATTGGCCCTTTTGAGATTTTGAGACGTGTTGGGGAGGTTGCTTATGAGTTGGCCTTACCTCCCAGCCTAATCGGAGTCCATCCCGTATTTCATGTCCCTATGCTCCGGAGGTACCATGGTGACCCGTCGCATGTGTTGGATTTCACTTCTGTTCAGCTAGACAAGGATCTGTCTTATGTTGAGGAACCAGTAACCATTCTAGACATGTAGGTAATGATGCTAAGGTCAAAGAACATCGCTTCAGTAAAGGTTCAGTGGCGCGGTCATCCGGTCGAGGAGGCGACTTGGGAGACCGAGAAGGATATGCGCAGCCAGTACCCTCATCTATTCACCACTCCAGGTATGTTTTCTATGCTCGTTCGAGGACGAACGAATCTTTGAGTGTGGGAAGATGTAACGACCCGGCCGGTCATTTTAGAAAATTACGCCCCGATCCCCAATTTAACTGTTCCCCAAGTGCTTTTCTGCTATTGTGTTTTGCCGGGAGAGTCGGTTCTGAAATTTTGAGTGTTTTGGGACACTTAGTCCCTAAATAGAAGCTTTATAATTGGAGAATGGCCCGTAGCTGGAACAGTGTTAAGACGACCTCGGAACGGGAATCCGATGGTTCAATTAGCTCCGTTAGGTGATTTCGGGGTTGGGAGCGTGCTCGGAATGTATTTTGGAGGTCCGTAGCTCAATTAGGCTTGAAATGCCGAAGTTTGAAATTTTCGCGAATCCGAATGCTAGGTGCGATTTTGATCCGAGCGTCGGAATGGAATTCCTACAATTTCTGTAGCTTCGTTATGTGATTTTAGATATGTCTGCAAATTTTCAGGTCATTCGGACATCGGTTGGTCAGGTTTTAGATCGAATGTGTAATTCAGAAAGTTTTAAGGAATTTAGGCTTGAATTCGATGTGAATTATGGGTTTTGATGTTGTTAGACGTGTTTTGAGGATTTGAAACAAGTTCGAATAAGGTATTAGGATGTGTTGGCGTGTTCGGATGAGGTCCCGGGGGCCTCGGGGTGATTTCGGATGGTTAAACGAGAAGAAAACATGGAAATTGCAGGTTTAGGAGTTCTGTCTCTGTTGTTTTCGCCCCTACGGAAATGGAACCGCAGAGTCGAGACCGCTGAAGCAGAAATTTAAGCGCGGAAGCGGACTGAAGCGCAGGGACGGTCCCTTGTCCGCATAAGCGACATCGCAGGTGCGAGAATGGGACCGCAGAAGCGGTCAGGGGATGGATTGAGAAGTTCCGCAGAAGTGATTACGTCTTCGCTTAGGCGAGTCCGCAGAAGCGGACTCGTATTCGCAGAAGCAGAAATATCCACAGAAACAGACGCCTGTCCGCAGGAGCGGCCTCGCGGAAGCGGCTCACAGAAGCGGAATGGGCCAGCCAGGCCTGGGATTCGCAGAAGCGACCACTTGGTCGCAGAAGCGGTTTCGCAGAGGCGGAAATGGTTCGCAGAAGCAAAAATCGCAGAAGATTAATTGTATCAGAAGTCAGAAAATTTCAGAAACATTTCACACATTTGGGGTATCGGCTTAAGAGGCGATTTGGGCAATATTTGAGGGAGATTCAAGGGAAATCATCAGGTAATCATCTATGGACTCATCTTATGATTAGTATTGATAATATTATGCAATTATATCATGAAAATGGAGGAAATTTGGGTAAATTATGGAGGATTTAGCCCTAGGCTTGAACTTTAGAAAATCAAGGTTTTGAATGGGCAAATAGAGTCCAAATTTGGTAAATCTTATATGCTTAGACTCGTATTGAGACGAGGGTTCCAAATATATAACTTTCGTGATTTTTCGATAAGTGTACCGAAAGTTGGGTTTTGACAACTTGTGGGTTTTGGTGTATTTTGAATTGTTTTGATTGGGTAATGCCCAATTGGCCTATTTTGATGTGACTCTATTGATTTTTATCAGATACTACACCTGTGGAGGCCGACATGCGCGGCAAGAGAGTTGTCTCTTAGCGGTTTTGTGCCGGAGTCGAGGTAAGTGGCTTGTCTAACCTCGTGTGGGGGAACTTTCACCCCTAGGATATTATGTGATAGTTTAAATGCCTTGTACGAGGGGTGACGGGCGTGTACATGCGCTGGTTGTTGTAACACACACCTTACTTGAATTGTCCGATTAGTGATACTCCTGCCCTTAGTTGATAAAAGCGTTACTTTTACCCGGTATTAGTTAGAAACGTATGATTTGGCTAGGATTCAACATGTTTAATTGCCTAGTTGACTTACTTGAAGTTCTTGATAAATTGTCGGCACTAGTTTCGGTGAAGTTGTAATTGAACATATTATACTCTCCCTGTGTATTTCTTCATTTGATGTGTTGGTGGACTGCGGGTTCAATTCCCGGAGATCCCAGGGCTGTGGGTTCGATTCCTAGAGACCCGAAATGTTATTGGTAGGGACTGTGGGTTCGATTTCCGGAGATCCTAAGTTATTGGTAGGGACTGCGGGTTTGTTTCTCGGAGATCCTGAGTTATTGGTAGGGACCGCGGGTTCGATTCCCGGAGATCCTGAGTTATTGGTAGGGACTGCGGGTTCGATTCCCGGAGATCCTGAGTTATTGGTAGGGACTGCGGGTTCGATTCCCGGAGATCCTGAGTTATTGGTAGGGACTGCGGGTTTGATTCCCGGAGATCCTGAGTTATTGGTAGGGACTGCGGGTTCGATTCCCGGAGATCCTGAGTTATTGGTAGGGACTGCGGGTTCGATTCCGGGAGATCCTGAGTTATTGGTAGGGACTGCGGGTTCGATTCCCGGAGATCCTGAGTTATTGGTAGGGACTGCGGGTTCGATTCCCGAAGATCCTGAGTTATTAGTAGGGACTGCGGGTTTGATTCCCGGAGATCCCGAGTTATTGGTAGGGACTGCGGGTTCGATTCCCGGAGATCCTGAGCTATTGATATATTATTGAGACATGGGCTGCGGGTTCGATTCCCGGAGACCCAGGGGTACTGTTGATGGGACTGTGGGTTCAATTCCCACAAGTCCTGGACTTATTAATTGAGTTTGTTACTTGTTGTTATTTAATGTAGACGGTTGCAGTAATCATTTTATTGTTGTTATTTCAGAATTATTTTCGTTTAAACTGCTTATTATTGTTATTATCATTTTTGTAATTGTTTTCTCTCTGTAGGGCCCTGACCTTCCTCGTCACTACTCCATCGAGGTTAGGCTTGGCACTTACTGAGTACCGCCGCGGTGTACTCATGCTACTCTTCTGCACACTTTTGTTGTGCAGATCCAGGTACATCAGGACAGGCCCATACTAGGTGATATCAGCAGCACACTTGGAGACCTCGAGGTATGATCTGCTACGTCCGCGGATCCGGAGGCCCTCCTTCTATTCTGATAGTTATAGTAGATGTTTTCCTTCATTTCGTTGTTTTAGATACTCTTTACACATAGAGCCACAGTTGTATTTCTTTTAGTCTGTGTTACCCGTGGGATTCCGGGTCTTGTTGGTATTTTTATACAGTGTGTTGACGAGTGTATGTGCCAAACGGCACGGATTACATTCCTATTTATATCGTTTTCCACTATTTCTTGCTTAAAATTCATAAACTTGTACATTCCGCAAAGTGATAGGCTTACCTAGACGTGGGGACTGGGTGCCGTCATGACATGTTCACGATTGGTGAACTAGGGTCGTGACAATTACTCTGTTAATCAGTTTTGGAATACGAATTTGTAAACCACAATGTAAATTTCTATTGAGATTTAGTCCTAGTATATGAATGAAATAATATTCATAGATGGTCAATTATTAAATAACAACCACAATATATAAACGGAATGTCCTATTACTACAATCGTATTAGTCAAATGGACTTATGTGGTTGTCGTAGACCGATGCCACATATAAATTTTTTTACAATAAACTTTGTTATGTCACATAATTATGTATTAATCATAATATTGTACTATATGATGTAGATCTTATAGTTGTGGTGTGTTATACACTCCCAATATTCAAATTATTTCATACAAATCTAAAATTACAATCGGAAAAGGGAGGTGATATTATTTCATTTACACTCTAGTATTTTGGTGATTGAAACACACTCTGTGTTGAGTATATATGTGGGCTATATGACATGTTTGGGGCCTTGTGCCGACCTGTAGTATCCATAGAGGATAGATATCTATGTGATAGCATGATTTGTAAAATCATTGATCTCAGTCCTGGGTTGAAATCACTATCATGAAATGCTAAGTCACCTGTTCTTGAAAAAAATAATTAATAACCTAAAGTATTTTTCCTTGTTATTGAATTGGAAACTGGAAATAAATAAATTGAACTGTTATGTGACTCATATGCATGTTGTGGACTGAGTATGGATCGGGTTGCACGCCGCAGCGGATGATATGAATATTGCGCTTGGGCTGAAGGAGCTCCTCCAGAGTCTGTACACACCCCCACTGAGCGCCGTCAACGTTAAACGGATCGGACTACACGCTTCAGGCCTAATCTAATCTGAAGCATGATTACCTCCCCATTGTTTGATATTATTCCCAATCGAGGGATTCTAGTAGGTTATACCACTAGTGATTTCGATTGACCGATTTAAATAGTTAGTATTTTAAGGCTCATTTTAGGATCTATGATATAACTGGATTGAGTTCTAAAAGTGGCGTTTTGGTCGAACTTAAGATATTTATCCTTTGAGTTAATGTTAGATGAGCATTAACAATGATTTTCCACTAGATTTTACCAAATTGGCCAATAGATAATTTTTGCAAATCTAAACGTATGGCCCTATGTGATTAACACCATGGTAAATGAATACAAATTACTAATAAAATATCTATTGGCCAAAATTACTTCTAAATATGTTAAATCTCGTTAGGATAAATATATAAACGGACATAATTATGGATGTAATTTCATTCCATATATGTAGTGCACTATCTCAAGTAAAATGTTTAAATTTTAGGTGTAAAGGCGGGCACCTGACTTCAATAACAAACTTTGGAAATAAATCGTCACTCCATTCTTCAGGCGGGCACCTGACTTCAACAACAAACTCTGAAAATAAATTGTCATTTCATTCTTCACGCGGGCACCTGACTTCCACCACAAACTTCGAAAATAAATCGCCACTACATTCTTCAGGCGGGCACCTGACTTCAATAACAAACTTTGGAAATAAATCGCCTCCATTCTTCAGGCGAGCACCTGACTTCGTATTAGTGAAATAGACGTGTATACTATTATTTTCAGGGTAATCATATACATGTTATAGGTTATATGACTACGTAAGTGTCTTAGTACAAATGTTTTAAATTTCACTACGACATCTATGTAACTTAGTATAGTAAACATACGATTACTATACTAGATAAGTTTTGTATGCCATGACCAGGACATGATCATGGCATGTTGTAAATACATTACGATTGTATTCGCTTTTTGGTAAATGGTGTGTATCACAAAGCCATTCCATACCCTAGTATGTCGTAGAACTTTAACCATGTCCTTTGACATTACCTAGGGTGTTTGGTTAATAACAAGATATTAACTTTTCACAATAATAGAAATTAGAGGTACTTCGAGCACTAGTAATTTTTCACAAACTATGTAATAACTATTATACATAATTATGGATGATAATTCAACACATCGGCCTACAACATGAATTTAAATGGCGAATGTGACTTATGCATAGTCAAAACGATTAACCACATAGAAGGGCTCATACAATCGTGTTAGTCAAATGGACTTATGTGATTCTATTATACACTAAAGATGGTCAATATACACTGAGTCCATGGGACATTGTGGTTAAATCATATATAATTGTTTCATAATTTAGACCACTAAACATATTCATTCACGGTCAATTACTAAATAACAACAACGATATATAAACGGAAGCGGTGTTACAATTAAATGATGAGTCTCAATAAACCTTTCTCATTCACTTGTTATGACTACAATCGTATAACCGTTTATATATAGTGTTCAATTATTTAAAAGTAATTAGAATAGGTGATGAAGTAATATAGGGGTTGGGTCCGTCTAGTACAGGTGACCCGTACTGAAATGACCATCCTGATGCATATTACGTGCTATATACATTTATTTGCTCGGCTCAGCATGTTGACCGGCTTGTATATCATAAGTGAAAATTGGATAAATAGCAGTATTAGGACTAAGTTCAAGATAAATATTACAATTGAAAAATGATGATAGCAATGGTGTTAGGATAATAATAACAATAATCCATCGATTATCTAAACTACCCTGTAGGACATCGAATTACTAGAGCCGTTTATTTCATTAACTTAAATCTATTTATATTCTGATGTTACACCTGGACATATGTTTGAAAATAGGCTTACTTTATAAGTCCGGTTGTAAAATAATCGTGTTATAATAAATTGTAATATCTTAATCATTTGGTCCATTTACATTAGTTCTATTAAATGTAATGTCATTTACATTATTATGATCCAATTACACAACTAAGTAGAAAATACTTTTATGTCAAATAATTGTAAAAGTGGTATTAATTAACTGCCGATAAATGACATATGTCGTGGTTCTAAACCTAAAGCCGATGCGTCCTAGTATATGAATGAAATCATATTCATTCACGGTCAATTACTAAATAACAACCACGATATATAAACGGAAGGTCCTATGACTACAATCGTATTAGTCAAATGGACTTATGTGGTTGTCGTAGGCCGATGCGTCCTAGTATATGTCCATTTGACTTTTGATACTTTGGTCCTAATTAGGTCATTGATAAGGTCCTAATTAGGGCAATGACAACTGTCCACGTTATGATGACCCGACCTTTTAGAATAACAAGATTTAATGACTGCAGTAATAGGACCTACTACAATCGTATTGCATTAATGCGTCCAACGATTGGTGGTTACCAAACCAGTGGTGCAGATGCCAGTTGTGAATACCAGGGCCATACCGTGCAACTATGATAAAGTTACAGTAATGTATAAAGGGAAGGAGGTTAAAGGAGAAATTAACAAACACTCGTTAAATAACAATATATCTCTTTATTCTCCAGTACTAAAACATATGTATTATCTATTTAGGAGATATCTTGAAAAGATATATATTTGCGCCATATATAGCTATCTCCTAAGTTGAGTTCACCAGACTTACTAGTATACATTATAATATTACATTACTCCCAATCTGTTATGATAAAGAGTAAGGTTCGTAAGTCTTAAAGAATAACAAAGCGGGACATTAATAACACTTGAAAAATTGAAGCATGTAAAGAAATCAGGTAAAACAATTACGGCAGTTGAGCGACCGTGCTAGAACCACGAAATTTGGGAGTGCCTAACACCTTCTCCCAAGTTAACAGAATTTCTTATCCGGATTTTTGATTTTGCGAATTGTTAAACAAAGTCATAATTTCCTCGGTTCGGGATAACTTGGGACACCATTATTTTACCAAGTGGCGACTCAGAAAATTAATAAATATATCTCGTTCCGAATGTCCTTTAACTGGAAAAACTCTTTCCCTATTAATATTATATCCCTTCCCGGGGTGTAGTAGTAATTAGTGGCACTTACCTTCGGGTAAATTAGTATGAAAAAGGAGGTATGGCAGCTCTAGCGACTCTGCTGGGGAAAAAAAATTTTAATACTGTGGTCTGACAAGTAACTAGGACCTTATATAAGTGGGCAAGCCTACTAAATAGTAATGGTTAGATACAACAAATTATTAGGACGCATGTGAAGTGGCTTCAATCAACCCTTACATATAATGGTTGTCAGGACAAGTAATTAACTACACATCGAGTAAGTGAAGGCTTATGCAAGATTGGGAGTTAGAACATAATTCAATTAGCTCTTAATTTGCCGTATAGACACACCTTAAACCCTAAACCCTACGACAACCTTCGAAGCAGTAGATAATATCTTTGGGTCTATCCCCTAAGGATACCACATTGACTCGATGTGCATTTTCTTTTACGAGATTTATGCGTGGATCGGGTGGACGCCGCCACGGGTTATTTGGATCGGGTGGCACGCTGTAAATAATATCTTTGGTTATTTGTTTACAAGATACCAAGTGCGGAAAGTAAAAGTAATACAGAATCAGAAGACAGTAGGAAGGAATATCGGGTCCTGCGGACTCTGCAGCTACCTTGTATATCCCACGAAAGTCGCCTCGAACAGCTACTAGATTACTGCTGACAGGTACCTGGATCTGCATACAAGGTGCAGGGAGTCAAATGAGTACTGCCAGACTCAGTGGTCATAAACAAGGGTAAGACAGCGCAAATAAGAAATCCGCAATAATGCACTATGTAAAGCTGTAATCAAATACCCTGTCACAGGATCAATATCGATTGTACCTGTACCAACAAGTACCAGCAAAACAGTATAACAGCTAGCAGATATAGCTAAATGCAATGCAATGCATGATATGACCGCTACGGCGCGTAGCCCGATCCAATTTGGGTACCCGTGCTCACTGTGGGGGTTCAGACTCCGGAGGGGCTCCTACAGCCCAAGCACAATATCACTGCGGCGTGCAGTCCGATCCAACATATGTACCGCTGCGGCGTGCAGCCCGATCCACTACCAGTCAGCTAATATGCAAATACAGCCTCGCAGGCTCAAAAGTAGTTTTGAAAACCTTTTTATCATTTTTTAGTTGTTAAACAGTAATACCAAGTTCCAGAGATTGGAAATAGCATGATAACAGAAATAGCTACGGATCGGTAGTAACTAACATGTCAATATGATAAGACAATGATAACGATCCTCGCGGGATCCAATAACTGGCTCACGGCCCACATGTATACTCAACCGCCCAAGAAGGGGGTTCCTCGGCTCAAGAGTAGCCAATATCATAACATAGTGCCAACAAGTCGGACTAAGCCATAGTCCCCAATCACAATCGACCCCGCACTCACAAGAGAGTACGTGTCTCGCCGCTATACAACGTCACAAAGTGGTATACCGGGGTTTCGAACCCGCCGGTCATCACCCACATCTATTACTCACCTCAATACAGCGCGACGACTACTCCGCAATGCCTTTGCCACGAGAATCAAGCTCCGCACACGTAGAATCTGATCAAATACAGTAGAAGTGCAACAAATTAGGCCAATGGGACAACACCCAATCAATACAACTCAATTTACATCAAAATTCCCAAAGTTGTCAAAACCCGACATTCGGTACACTTGTCGAAAAATTACAAAAGTCACATATTCGGAATCATCATCCCGATACGAGTCTAGGCATATAAAATTTACCAAAATCGGACTCCATTTGCCCACTCAAATCAGTGTTTTTCTTCAATTTAGGCCTAGGGCTCAAACCCACCTTTAATCTCCCATTTACAGAAAATTAACCAAGGATTTCATGTTAAAAATGATGTAATTAAGCCACAAAACTTACCTCCAACGAAACCCCGATGATTTCCCAGCAATCTCCCGTCAATATCTTCTCTTGGAACTCAAAAATGGAGGTCTTGGGTATGGGGTTCGCGACTGGACTGTTCTGTTATATTAATTCACTGACTGCCAGGCGACCCTCTGCGATCGCAGCCCAAAGCTCGCGATCGCGATGCACAAGTTCACCAGGCTCCAAAATTGCTCTACGCGATCACGACATTTCCTACGCGATCGCACTGCCTCATGCCTCATTACTACGCGATCGCATAAAACCACCCGCGATCGCACTGCTCTAAATCCCAGACCTACGCGATCGCACACTACACATCGCGATCGCGATGCACAACCATTCGACCTTACGCAATCGCATCACACTTCCCGCGATCGCGATGAACAAACTTTCCGGCCTCACTCCAATACTCTACGCGATCGCGGTATCCCCCTTGCGATCACAGAGCTTCCCAGCTTTCCCCTACGCGATCGCAGCCATAGCTTCGCGATCGCGAAGAACAAAAATCCTCCGCACTAATTGCAGCAGAAACAGCAGTGCATTTGGCACAAAATGGTCCGTTTGGACCCCCGAATTCATCCCGAGGCCCCGGGACCCCAACGAAAACCACCAACATGTTCCAAAATACGATACGAACTTGTTCCAATCATAAAAACACCATCCTAAACATCAAAATCACCAATTACACACGGATTCAAGCCTAAATTCCTTAAAACTTTCCGAATTACACATTCCATCAAAAACCCGACCAAACGACGTTTGAATGACCTGAAATTTTGCAGGCACATCCAAAATCACCTAACGGAGCTACTGCAACTGTCGGAATTCCATTCCGACCCCGGATCAAAATCTCACCTACCATTCGAATTTCGCCAAAATTCAACCTTAGCCAATTCAAGCCTATTTCTACACCGGACCTCCAAATTCAATTCCGATTGCTCCCCTAAGTCAAAAATCACCTCCCGGAACTAACCGAATCATCAGAATCCGATTCCGAGCCTTCTAACCAAATAGTCAACTCCGGGTTGACTTTCCTTATTCAAGTTTCCTTCAAAAAGGCTATATGCCTCATTTCCAATCCATTTCACTCCTAACTCACCCGATAGACTCTAACACTGATATAAAAGCATGAATTATGTAATTATAACATAACGGGGTGGTAATTCCCGTGATGACGGGCCGGGTCGTCACAGTCCCTTACATAACCTAGATAAGTAGCTCCGGGAGGTGATTTGTGACTTAGGGGAGCGATCAGAATTGAATTTGGAGGTCCGGTGTAGAAATAGTCTTGAATTGGCTAAGGTTGAAATTTGGCGAAATCCGAACGGTAGGTGAGATTGTGATCCGGGGGACGGAATGGAATTCCGGCAATTTATGTAGCTTCATCATGTGATTTTGGATATGTCCGCAAATTTTCAGATCATTCGGACGTCGTTTGGTCGGGTTTTCGGAAAGTTTTAAGGAATTTAGGCTTGAATTCGATGTGAATTATGGGTTTTGATGTTGTTAGATGTGTTTTGAGGATTGGAACAAGTTCGAATAAGGTATTAGGATGTGTTAGCGCGTCTGGATGAGGTCCTGGTGGCCTCGGGGTGCTTTCGGATGGTCAAACGGGAGAAAATATGGAAAATTGCAGAAATGGGAGCGCAGGAGCGAGTCCACAGGAGAGGACAAGGGGGCGCAGGAGTAGAGGCGATCGCTTAAGCGGAGCGTGGTCCGCAGGGGCAGCGTTGCTGGTGCGAGAGGTCGATCGCAGAAGCGGACTTGAGGCGTAATGGGAAAGTTCGCAGAAGCGGATTTGTGATCGCCTAGGCGAGTCCGCAGGAGCGGACTCTTGTCCGCAGAAGCAGACAGTTCCGCAGGAGCAGAGGAAATTCCGCGGAAGCGGACGCGCAGGAGCAGTCCGTGGTTCGCAGGAGCGGAAATGGCCAAATAGGCCAGGATTCGCAGAAGCGACCATTTGGTCGCAGAAGCGGTTCCGCAGAGGCGGAAATAGACCGCAGAAGCGAAAATCACAGAGAGTTAATTGTATGAGAAGTTAGAAAATTTCAGAAACATTTCAACATTTGGGGTCTCGGCTTAAGAGGCGATTTGGGCGATTTTGAAGAGAAATTCAAGGGAAAACATCAGGTAATCAACTATGGACTCGTATTATGATTAGTATTGATAATATTATGCAATTATATCATGAAAATGGAGGAATTTGGGGTAATTTATGGAGGATTTAACCCTAGTCTTGAACTTTAGAAAAACAAGGATTTGAGTGGACAAATAGAGTCCGATTTTGGTAAATTTTATATGCCGAGACTTGTGTTGAGACAAGGGTTCCGAATATGTAACTTTTGTAATTTTTCGAGAAGCGTACCAAAAGTCGGGTTTTGGCAACTTTGTGAATTTTGATGTAAATTTAGTTGTTTTGACTGTGTGTCATCCCATTGGTCTAATTTGATGTGTATTTAATGTATTTGATCAGATTCTACGCGTGTGGAGCTTGATTCTCGTGGCAAGGGCATTGCGGAGTAGTCGTTGCGCTGTATTGAGGTGAGTAATAGATGTGGGTGATGACCAGCGGGTTCGAAACCTCGGTATACCACTTTGTTACGCTGTATAGCGGCGAGACACGTACTCTCTTGTGAGTGCGGGGTCGATTGTGAATTGGGGACTATTGCTTAGTCCGACCTGTTGTTACTCTGTTATGATATTGGCTATTCTTGAGCCGTCGAACCTCCTTCTCGGATGGTTACATACTATATTGTGATATTGGCTACTCTTAAGCCTTTACCAACTTGTCACGACCCGGATTTCCCTCCATCGGGAGTCATGATGGCGCCTACTAGTGGAAGCTAGGCAAGCCAAATATAACTTACATTTCCATTAGTTACCAAAATCTTATTAAGACTTTAAAATTAAAAACATATAAATTACAGCGGAATAATTAAACTTAGCGGAAGACTTAGTCAATCTTATCAAATGTGATAAAGAAACCCAAACATGATACACTACCCAAGACTGGTGTCGCAATACTCACGAACTTCTATGAATAATACACACAATTGTCTAAAAGAAAGATAAGTTGTTTATCTCGAATATATGAGATAACAGAATGAAATACATAGATAGGAGAGACAACGGGTCCTGCGGACGCCTGCAAGGCTACCTCGTAGTCTCAGTGGTCGGAATATCCACAATCGCTACTGCCGCTCCTGCTGTCCGTAACCTGTATCTGCGCAAAAAGAGCGCAGAGTGTAGTATCAGCACAACCGACCCCATGTGCTGGTAAGTGCCTGGCCTATCCCACCGAAATAGTGACGAGACCAAGGCCAGTCACCCACGTAAACCTGTACAGTTGCAATATATATACATATACAAAAACATTTATAAGGAAAGACTCTACTCTGAAATAACAGTCAATAACTCATAATATCGAGAGTAATCTAGTCAACAGAATAATTCTTACTTTCATGTCTCAATTCCTTTTTCATTTCATATCTTGTAGTAGGCGTACCACCCGCTCCCAACTGTAACAGTAAATTATATCTTGTGGTAGGCGTACCACCCGCTCCCAATTGTATCAATAAGTTATATCTTGTGGTAGGCGTACCACCCGCTCCCAATTGTATCAATAAGTTATATCTTGTGGTAGGCGTACCACCCACTCCCAATTGTATCAATAAGTTATATCTTGTGGTAGGCGTACCACCCGCTCCCAATTGTATCAATAATTTATACCTTGTGGTAAGCGTACCACCCGCTCCCAATTGTATTAATAATTTATACCTTGTGGTAGGCGTACCACCCGTTCCCAAATATATCAATAATTTATGCCTTGTGGTACGCGTACCACCCTCTCCCAAATATATCAATAATTTATGCCTTATGGTAGGCGTACCACCCGCTCCCAAATATATCAATAGGCTACCGGCAACTATGGCCAATGCCAAGATTAAAATCACTTTGTGGTTGGCGTGCCACACGATCCCATTTCTTATCATATAAGTGGTCGGCGCGCCACACGATCCCATTTCATAAATATATATATATATATATATATATATATATATATATATATATATTACCGGCATTTAACCAATAATCTCTGCATCAACAATATTTATAATTACCGGTTTTGAACCAATAATTGATACTAATTCAACAATTTATCTCCATTACCGGTGTGACACCAATAACTCTTAATCAACAATTCATACTTAACTAAATTCCTATTCCTTCAAGCTAGGATAGAACAAACACTTACCTCGAAAGTTTACGAACGACTCAATCCGTAGCAATGCCCTTTCCTTTCGAATTTGGCTCCAATCCAATCGTATCTATACACAATTGATTTAATGTCATCAATTCTACTTAACAAACTAGTTCATATTGCTAAATATGATTTTTACAACATTCTGCCCGGAATAGTAAAAATCGACCCCGGGTCCACATAATCGAAACTCAAGTTTCGAACCAAAATATGTTCACCCAATCATCCATGAGTTCAAATATACAATTTGTTCTTAAGTTTGACTCCAAAACGAGGTATAGATCGCAAATTCTTTGAAAACCCTTACTATACTCAATTCTCAATTTTTCTACCCATTTACACCTATTTAGGCTTAGGAATTCAAATAACATTGATGGAAAATGAAGAAAAAGATTAAGAATCACTTACCCAAGAAGTATGAAGAAGGATTGCTCAAGAATCACCCAAGATGCTGTGGAGAAGAGAGGGTTTTATGAAAATGGGATAAAATCCCATAAGTGTTCTGTTTTGGGTATTAATTCACTGGGCCTAAATTTGTTCTATGCGATCGCGGCGCTACTAATGCGATCGCATAGAGTAAGGTCATTTGTACTCTGCGATCGCATTGAAGAAGCTGCGATCGCATAGAATGGGCAGGCTACCTTATGCGATCGCAGGACACACTGTGCGATCGCATAGAGGAGAAATAAGGGGCTGGCTTTTTACACAATGCGATCGCATTACATGGTATGCGATCGCGTAAAGGAAAAATGGCAAGCTATGCGATCGCAGGAACAATAATGCGATCGAATAGAAGGATTTTCAGGACTCCTAAACTTTGCTCTACGCGATCGCAGCTACACCTATGCAATCGCATAGAAGAAAATCTCTATGCAAAAGTTGCAGAATTTCTGCTGCATTTCCAAGTCCAAAACCATCCCGTTACCTATCCGAAACTCACCCGAGCCTTCGGGGATTCAAACCAAGTATGTACACTGACTCAAAAACATTTTACGAACTTGCTCGCGCGATCAAATCGCGAAAATAACATCAAAATCAAGGAATTGAGCCTTAAAACTCAAGAATTCTTTCAAATTTCATAATTTCCAAAATTTCCAATTTAAGGCCGAAACACGTCAAACGACGTCCGTTTTCAACCAAACTTTACAGGAAGCGCTTAACCAATATATATGACTTGTACCGGGCGTCGGAACCAAAATACTAGCCCGATACCAGTACTTTTTAATCAAAATTCAGTTTCATTTTCCTTAAACATTTTCAGAAAATAATTTAACAGAAAAATTCTTTTACCGGGGTTCTAGACCTCGGATTTCAATTCCGGGCATACGACCAAGTTCCATATTTTTCTCTTCTGAGACCGTCAAATCACGGGTCCGGGTTCGTTTACCAAAAATGTTGACCAAAGTCAACCATATCAATATTAATATGAAAATTCTTCAAATTTTTCACATATTTCACATATTTCAACATAAACATTTTCCAGCTTCGCGCCCGAACTATGCACGCAAATCGAGGCAACTATAAATGAGGTTTTCAAGATCTCAGAAGCTCGAAATGATTAATAAAACAAGTGATGACCCTTTGGGTCATCACAAGGACCCTCCTGGATAATGGGATTTAATTTTAGAATTTTTAGGACCCTCCTAAATAATGGGATTTAATTGTAGAATTTTCAGGACCCTCCTGGATAATGGAATTTAATTTAAAGTTCTTAGGACCCTCCTAGATAATGGGATTTAATTTTAGAGTTCTCAGGACCCTCCTGGATAATGAGATTTAATTTTAGATTTCTCAGGACCCTCTTGGATAATGGGATTTAATTTTAGAATTTTCAGGACCCTCCTGGATAATGGGATTAATTTTAATAGTTTTCAGGACCCTCATGGATAATGGGATTTATTTTAAAAGTTCTCAGGACCCTCCTGGATAATGAGATTTAATTTTAGAGTTTTCAAGACCCTCCTGGATAATGGGATTTAGTTTAGAGTTTTCAAGACCCTCCTGGATAATGGGATTTAATTTTAAAAGTTCTAAAGACCCTCCTGGATAATGGGATATAATTTTATAGTTTTCAGCACCCTCCTGGATAATGGGATTTAATTTAAAGTTCTCAGGACCCTCCTGGATAATGAGATTTAATTTTAAAGTTCTCACGACCCTCCTAGATAATGGGATTTAATTTTAGAATTTTCAGGACCCTCCTGGATAATGGGATTTAATTTTAGAATTCTCAGGACCCTCCTGGACAATGGGATTTAATTTTAGAATTTTCAGGACCCTCCTGGATTACGGGATTTAATTTTAAGTTCTCAAGACCCTCCTGGATAATGGGGTTTATTTTAAAAGTTCTCAGGACCCTCTTGGATAATGGGATTTAAATTTAGAGTTTTCAGGACCCTCCTGGATAATGGAATTTAGTTTAGAGTTCTTAGGACCCTCCTGGATAATGGGATTTAATTTTAGAATTTTCAGGACTCTCCTGGATAATGGGATTTAATTTAAAGTTCTCAGGACCCTCCTAAATAATGGGATTTCATTTAATGTTCTCAGGACCCACCTGGATAATTGTATTTAATTTTAAAAGTTCAGGACCCTCCTGTATAATGGGATTTAATTTTAGAATTTTCAGGACCCTCCTGAATAATGGGATTTAATTGTAGAATTTTTTTCAGGACCCTCCTGGATAATGGGATTTAATTTAAAGTTCTCAGGACCCTCATGGATAATGGGATTTAATTTTAGAGTTCTCATGACCCTCCTCGATAATGAGATTTAATTTTAGAATTCTCAAGACCCTCCTTGATAATGGGATTTAATTTTAGAGTTCTCAGTGTGAGCACGTGATTTTTTCCCTATATGAGAATTACTCCTAAAAATTCAAAATAAAAAAGTTTTGTATTATTTGCAATATTTGTGGATTTTATGTTATTTTTCTCTTATTGTTTGCATTTGTGTGTCCATGTCTATTTGTTTAAATTAATAAAAAATTAAAAACTATGTTGCATTTATATTTTAAGGTTATAATTCCGCACTTAGAAGTAGTTAAGTTTGTTTTACAAAAATAAAATAATTCACAAAAATAGCGTACTTTGCATTTTTAGCATTTAATATATAAATTATGTGATTGTTAGTTAATTGTTTGTGATAATTGTTACTAGAAATTAATTAATATTTTTTGATAAGTTAATTTGGTTCTATAGTATAATTTAGGATTTTTAGAATTTAACTTTGGAATTGAAATTAAAAAAGGAAATAAAAAAAAAAAGAGGAAGGAAGTCAAATTGGGTCTTGTCTTTAATTTGAAACAACTAGGCCCCAAAACGTAAATACACCCAATTCCATCACCCAAAACCCAACCAAACAACCCGACCCGGTCCGTAAATAACCAAAACCCCCTTTTCTTTCCCATTTCAATTTCCATCTCCCCAAACCCTAGAGACCCCAACCCTCATCCTCTCTAGCAGCCACAAACACTGCTAGCCGCCAGCCTCCATTTCCCTGTCGTCACGCCGCCGACCATCGTCCAGCCACCAGCCTCATGTCATGAACGACCAGCTCCTTTCCAAGAGACAGCTCGTCACCGTCACCCCCTCGCCTGAAACTAGCGAAACCACCAGTCATCCATGGTTGCTCGTCATCTTGTTTGTTTGAAGTAGACCAAAAGAAAACATCTCTTCTTCAAAGGTTACGTCCAAACGAACAACCCTCCACTGTTCGTCAATCCAACTGCCTCAGACCCGCCTAAAATCTGGCGAATCAGTTTTGTGCGAAGTCGTTTGTGTTCGAGCTCAGCCGAGTCAAATCCAACGAGAAATTGGGCAAATTTAATGGTTTGTTAGTTGTCGCTCTTATTCGAGTATCGATCGAGGCTCTAATTCTTCTTGTGATTTCCTGCTCGACTTTGCTGTTTTGTTTTCACGTGAATTTGGAAGTTTAACATTTGCATCGGGCAGTCGTAAAGGTATCATTCTTCTTCTAATAAACTCGATTTTTGCTTATTGAAATAGAAATAACATGATTTTCTTATGAATTTGGTTTGAATGTTGGGATTATCGTTGCTCGTTAATGTGAACTTACTGGAAATAGTTGTTTGGGCAGTGATACAATTTTTGTTGAGCTTCATATGATTTGATAGTATGAGTAATTGTGTTGTCGTAGAACTGGAGTCGTATTTGGACTGTTTGAGTTGTCTTCCTGTTTTGCTTTGTGCATACATGGATTTACATATGATTCGAATTTGATGGCCAAGAGCAAGGTGATTCTTTTGTTGATTAGAATCGAGTCTGCCTACTTATATGTTCAGTCGTGTGTGTTCATCGAGTTTGTTATACGAATCAGTATGGTTGTAGGTTTGGTTTCTACTATCAGATTTGTGCATTTAGATTCATTTCCAGTTTAGAGTGTTATTAACGTTTCAAAGTTTTTCATTTGTGATAAATGCTTGTTTTTATGGTTTTAGTATGAGTCAAATCCAATGATTGAAATCATTTGGTGAAGAGTTGAGTGAAGTACTGAACTTGATATTCAAGTTATAAAAGTCATTTGTATTGTCAAATCAGGAGATCTATTTGTTTTTGTTACTGAAGCTTGGTTATCTATCCAGTTGAATTAGGAGTCATATTATTCAGTTGTTAGGAATTAGCTAAGTTCTCCTCATAAGATGAATTGGTTATAGCTGGTAGGATAGTAATTTCAGAAGTTTCAGGGGTATTTTGGGGTTTAATAGTTTGGCAAATGGTCTAGCTGAGTGGGCTATCACTAAAGTATTTACTTAACCATTAATCTAATGTGTTAGTGGGAACAAAGTGTAAAGGGATTGATTAAAGAAACTCACCCATAACTTTTGAATTAATTAAAGCAAAGACAAAGGTTAGTGAGAATAAAACATATGGTAGTAGAGTTGATGGGCAAAAAAAAATACTTAATTAATGGGTCTTAATGCTCTTTTGAGCTGTAAAAAGGGGTTTGAATTAGGATAAATAAGGGGGAGTCTGAAGGAAGAAAGAGGAGATAGGGAAAGAGATTTAGATATTAGAAACTGAAAAAAAAGGGGCTGAAAATTGGAGAGCAATTCTTCAAGAGAGGTTTCAGATAAGCAACTAAAAAGCTTGAATACCCTGAATATAGAGAGAGGAAATTTAAGAGTAGCTTTTTAGGATTTCAGTTCTGGACAGATATTAAAAGATCGAAAAAAAGGAAAAAATGGGAAAAAAAAAATAGATTCTGAGAGTTTCCTTTTCTTTTATATGTTTGAGAAACACTTGAAAGAGAGGGGATTGAAACAAAAAAACCCACCATTCCATTGAACCTTGAAAAGAATTTCAGTTCTAATTATCAAGTCATATTTTTTAGCTCATCTTCTGGTTGCTGGATTTTAGGGGTGTTTTTTATTGTCTTTCGATTGGTGTTTGGTTTCTATTGAATTGTTTTGGGGTCAGTTATTGGTTGATGTGATTCTGTGGAGTGCTGGGTTTCATTTTGGTGTATTTGATTGTTGTGTTGGATGTTTTAAATTGTTCCATCTCTACTGTTGTATTGCCAAACTGCTGCTAATCTTCTATCTCCTTATTTGTTTCCAAATACCAGGTACATATCTCTATCAATATAGCTCATTGAAGATGAAATAAAATGCTCATGGGTCTATTTCAGTCAAAGGATGCCTATTGTATTTAGTTTATGTTAGTTGTATATTTTCTTACTATATGAATGAGGGATAAATATCTGTATAAATAAAACTGTCGAACTGTGGACTGTTATAATTTTTGTATATAGTTTATGTTAGCTCATGAGTTGTCCAGTAATAGGTTCAATCAATTGGAATTTGCCGAGGCAATAAAATTGAAGGAAAAGTCATGAATTAGTTTTTGTTTCTGTTGCAATTGATTAATATATATTGTAATACACTCAGTTTAATTCTTACATTATTATGAGAAATTGTTTACGTTAAAATGAGGTTTTAGCATCATATGTAATAGATCAATATTATAATTGGTAACATGTCATTAATAAACTAGATTAAATCATGCTAATCTGCTATCAAATTGAATCTGAACAAGGTTAGAATAAGGCTGAAACGTTAATAGCAATGGAAATTAAAGTAGTTTTCTAATTTGGTAGTTGAAGCACTAAATGTCCCATCAGTTCAAATTGTGCAAATTAAATGTATGCATTTATATATGCATGATTGTTCAATATGTGAATGATTTTATCTGCTGGCCACAATTCCATGAAAAAGCACTACAAGATTAAATGTATCCTGGACATAGTATGAACATATTAATTTTTTTTTGTTTCATCCAATATGCCTGGAGTGCGCTGATTGCAGCACATGGCTAAAGTAAAAATGTTTAGTAATGCTTTTGTTGTATAACGGCATATGCAATTGTCAAATGAGATCTCAAGTAATTAAAATTGGAAATATATCCAATGCCTTTTTGATTTCCTCACATATGGGCATGTATTGTAAATTTGGACGCATAGGCCAAGAAAAATGCTATTTTCAGTGATTGTCCTAACACAGATCTTTTTTGTTGGAGCTCAATGATTGACGGTTGTGGCCCTCGAAGCTAATTTTTGAAGTCTTTAAAAAGTAGATTGGATGTGTGCCATATTAGATCATACAAACAGTTTATGGACCTCCGAAGCGTAGTTTGAAACTCTTTTAAAATTGGAATCGAGGTGTGCCATGCCAAACAAAAAAAAAAAGACAATTGTAGGGCCCTTGCTTTAATTAAGCTTGTATTGATCCTTATAATTCGGGTGGACCGTTTAGCGAACTTCACGGTCTTCTCCCAAAGATAATAAACGTGTAGTTGCTTTAGGTGCGTTAGTTTAATAATATTACCTTCCTAAATTCGGGTGCACATTTATGTGACCTAAATCTAAATCTCAACGAAGTCGAAATGCGTTAAAGGTTACAGGCGTACTGGTATGGTGTGATCCGAAATACATTTTCACGACGTTGCAATTCTTGTAAAAATAATAATAAAAGTGGTAAAAGAATCTTAATTTGCATAAGTTAAAGAATGATATAAACCAGATAAATAAGCCGAATATGATAGTTGAGCGACCATGCTAGAACCACGGAACTCGGGAATGCCTAACACCTTCTCCCAGGTTAACAGAATTCCTTATCCGGATTTCTGGTACGTAGACTGTTAAATAGAGTCATTCTTTTCCTCGATTCGGGATTCAACCGGTGACTTGGGACACCATAAATCTCCTAAGTGGCGACTCTGAATTAACTAAATAAATCCCGTTTCGATTGTCCTTTAATTGGAAAAACTCCTTCGCGCCTTCGCGAGTTAGCGTCAAAAGGAGGTGTGATAGCTCTGGCGACTCTGTTGGGGATAAAGGACCCAGAACTTAGGTTCAGGGTTCAAGAATTCGAGCTCAGTTAAACTGTTATATTTGCCTTTATTTGATTTTTCTACATGCTTTCATGCTTAATGTGCTAAATGTTACCGCTTTGATATTATCTGGATTGTACATATAAATTGTGCCGAAACCAGTCTCCTCTCTGAATCTTCTAAATCATGAAGAAGGGTGCACTTCGTGTGACTTCTTTTCTGTATAGTGTCTAATTCCCACTTTAGAATGAGGTTTGGATAAGTTGAAGCTTCTGTATTCCCGGACTGCTGCCTCCTCCTCGGCTCGAGCTATCCGCTCGGGTAAGCTATTCCTAGAACAATAAACTCAGGTTTTAAACCTAGAATAATAAAGCCTCATGCCGGATCCCTAGTAGGAACGTTTGTTTGCATCACATGCATTTTACTTAGGGGACTTAACATAGGGGTTGGGTCCGTCTAGGACAGGTGTACCTGAAATGAAAAGACCATCCTGATGCATCTTACTTGCTACCTGTGCATTTATTTTGCTTTAAACTTGCATGCTAGCCGGCTTCTGAAAATTGTGAATATTGAAAAATTGTAAAAAAAAAAAATATAACAGTGTAGAGAGAAAATTATTTATTTTTTAGAAATAAACCAATGCCCAAGTATTGTTGAAACTGTACTAGATTTTGAAAAAAAAAGAAAAAAAAAGAATTGTTATTTTTAAAATAGTTTGTCTTTTTTATTGAAAAGGAAAAAAAAGTTTAAAAAATAGTTTGTTTTATTTATCAATAAAAAAATGATTTTATTCTTAAGAAAAAATGTATAGTTTATTTGTTTGTCAGTAAAATAAAAAAATATAATAGTTCGTTTTATATGCCAATGAATTGAAAAAGAAAAAAAATAGTCTTGTTTTAAAAAAAAAATAGTTCGTTTTGCTTGCTAATAAAAAAAATAAAAGAAAAGGAACTGTCATTGTTTTCAAAAGTAGTTTTATGAACCGAACTACGCTGGTTTGATTCTCACCGGATGTGAGATACATAGGCAACCCTCATCGGGTCCAACCTTCCCTTTTTTTGCAAAAATAGCAAAAAATGTCGAAATTAATTTTCATCGTAAATAAGTTGAGTGATGCCGTTTTCAAAATAACAGCGGAATGTACCCGAAAGGGACGCCGCTAGGCTGACTTTGCATAAACGGCCACTTTCGGTCATTTTGTAGATTTTGGTCGATTGACCCTCACAGCCTTAAAATCTTCGTCCCCGAGGCGCTGAAAGGCCGTGTTTTCAATATCGGGTTTTCTATTTTTGAAAAATAAGAAAAATAGTCATAAATAAGCCGGGTGATGCCGCTTTTGTCAAAAATAGCCGAATGTTCTCGAAAGGGACGCCGGAAGGTCAACTTTGCATAAACGACCACTTTTGGGTCATTTTGTAGATTTTTTGGTCAATTGACCCTCACAGCCTTAAAATCTTCGTCCCCGAGGCGCTGAAAGGCTGTATTTTCAATATCGGGTTTTCTATTTTTGAAAAATAATAAAAATAGTCATAAATAAGTCGGGTGATGCCGCTTTTGTCAAAAATAGCCGAATGTTCCCGAAAGGGACGCCGGAAGGCCAACTTTGCATAAATAGCCATTTTTGGGTCATTTTGTAGATTTTTTGGTCGATTGACCATCATAGCCTTATAATCTTCGTCCCCGAGGCGCTAAAAGGTCGTGTTTGCAATACCGGGTCTTTTGTTTTAATTCGAAAAATAAAAAGAAAAAATATAAAAAATTTAATTTTTGTCATAAATAAGTCAGGTGATGCCGCTTTTGCCAAAAATAGTGGAATGTTCCCGAGAGGGATGCCGAAAGGCTGACTTTGCATAAACGGCCGCTTTTGGTCATTTTTAGGATTTCGGTCAATTAGCTAAACACAGCTTTAAAATATTCGTCCCCGAGGTGCTGAAAGGTCGTGTTTTCAAAACCATGTCTTTTATTTTAATTTAAAAAAAATAAGAAAAAGAGTCAATGGCAAGTAAATGCTTGAATTTTTGGTCAAAATAAGCCAAGCTAGTTTCGGCGGTGTTTTAAACCGTTCTTGCCGAGATAGCCTTATAGCATCTTTTAGTTGTCGAAAGGCTATCTTCGTAAAAGAATGGACAAGTTTGTAAAGAAATCTTTCCCGGCCTCAAAATTCATATGGAGTTGAGAAGGGGTCACGTTTGTAGAAATAACCATTTGGTTGAAATTGGCAAGCAGGGATGGAATCTGCTAGTTTTTTTTTCCTAATTTATATTTCTTTTGATTAGATCATATGGTGTTTGATTTTCAAGTCTGTAAGTATTTCTTTTCATCAAAATCTGTTAGTATGGCTAGTTTTTAAAACTTTGTAATCAAGTTTGTTTTATTGTGAAAATTGAAAATTTATGTAAAAAAATGTTTTATTATTATTGCCCTTTCATTATCGAACTACGATCGGTCTGATTCATGCGGGGTCATGATACTTAGGCAATCTCCATAAGATTCGACCACAACTGTATATGTATATATAAAAAAAGAAAAAAATGAAAAAAAGAAAAAGAAAAAGAAAAAAGAAGTAAGCAAAAAATATTGATAAGGACTGGCTGAGTCCATTCTAACATGTTTTATCTTGAATTGTAAAGTAAGTAGGAGGTGGTTGGTTTGTGGCAAGCGGACAACGCAAGATCCTCGAAAGATGGTACAAGAGGAAAGAACCCAAAGATTGAAAAACTTAGAACAACGTTTGAAAAACACGCACGGGTTGGCCGGTCAAAAGAGTATTGATTTCAAAGATCTATGTTTGTTTCCCAATGTCCATTGCCACCTGGTTTCAAGATTCCCAAATTTGAAAAGTACGATGGACATGGAAATCCCATAGCTCATTTGAAAAGGTATTGCAATCAACTAAGGAGTCTAGGAAGAAATGAAGAATTGCTAATAGCTTACTTCGGGGAAAGCCTTACGGGAGTAGCCTCTGAATGGTTTTGGGATCAAAACGCATCTCACCGGCATGTCTGGAACGACATGGCACAGGCCTTTGTCAAACAATTCCAATACAACATCGACATTTCTCCTGACCGCATTTTCCTTTCAAATCTGAAGAAGAAACTGTCACGACCCAAATCCGGTCGTGATGGCGCCCAACAATCAAGCTAGGCCAGCCAGACCAATAATTTAATTATCACAAATACCAGTCCCAAATGGACAACCAAAGAAGAATATATGAGTTTAAAACTCCAATAATAATAATAATGAACAAAATA